>BQKN01064206.1:207334-221925 GCA_022839385.1 Asparagus kiusianus
AAAAATACCCTTATAATGTTTGAACTATCCTATCACTAACCAATTCTAATTTTTAAAATCTTTCTATAGACAAAAATACTCTTATAAAGTTTGAACTATCCTAATCCTAATAAAATTCTAACTTAATCAAATTCTAATAATTTTTAAATTAAGTTTAAACTAATATATCTATCATTAATACAACTAATATATCTATCCTTAATACATGATATTATATAATAATGATATTATACTTTTTTAAGTTTAAAATATTGTACACTTTCCAAAAGTTTAAACTAATTTATCTACTTTGCAGGTGTAAAATCATATTATGATTAATTTATTAATAATAATGTAATAAGTTTATATTACAGAAAGATGTCATATTGCACGTGCTATGATTGTATCTATCTTTTAATACGTGCATTCACAAAGATAACTGAATTCTTATTATAACCAAAATCTTATTATAGCAATAGGACTCTTCGGGTATAAATAAAGCACCAAATCCACTTTCTTCTCTCATCAAATAATTCTTAGAGTTTGAAGCAATTATCAACTGTTCTCTCTCAAAGGTTCGGTCTTGGTGTCTCTCTTTTATTATTTAATAATGATCTTTTTTTATCTTTGTTATTTTCTTCTTATTAGACTTAGATTATATTGTTTAAAGATTATGAACTAGATTAGATTATGTTCTTTTTATTTTAGTCAATTAATCATGGTATCTAATTACAATAATTTTCACAACACTTCCATCTATTTTCTTCTTATTATATTAGATTAGATTAGATTAAAGTAATTAATTATAATTATTTGCAAAAGTCACCCTGATAGTGGGGGAAATAAAATTGTAATTTTTTTAAAACTTTCATGCATCTTGTGATTTGTCTATGTGATAGTGTAAATTTTATTTAATAGTTCTCGAAAGGAAATATGTTGGTCCTCTATTTTTCTTATTCATTATATTAATCTTCCATTATTTGAATCCTTTATCTACTGAACTAATTAACTTCAGTTTCGTATCACCTGTAGTTATCCCCATGGAAAAATAACATGTTGTCAGCACTATTTCATTGGATAATGACTTCGATTACTTCCAATGCAAAGTTTTCTAAATTTAATAAATATGGAATTTGTATGTAAGATTAATATAGACCAATATGTCTCTTGTCTTTCATTCCACAAAAATACAGAAGAAAATCATAAACACATAAATATAAAAATTTTAGTTTTGGAGTCTACAAGAATATGTCTGATTCTCTTAAGAGTTTTAATTGATACTTGCACAAGAATTCAAAAATCTATGATATCAGCAAATTGAAATTGGTGTATGCACAAAAAATTGTAAGACCTAAGAAAGCACAATCATGAGACTACATACAGAAAGTGGTATATACTTTTCAAAACTTTCAAAAGGTAACATGTGAACGTATTCTGATGATACAATGAAATCCAACATTTGATTAATTAGACTAACATAACTTTTATCTGTACGTCATGCACTCCTTCGTACTGTTTTGCTAACATACATTCTACACATTTTATTTTCATTACATTAATTTGGAATATTTTAATACGAGGTCTTCTCTCATTAATTAGTACAATACCATTAACTTAAAAGTACCCTAATGCCACTAGGAAAGAACCCTAAATGGGGGGTGAATAGGGTTTATGCTAATCTAATCCGATTTAATGCCAATTAAAAACTTACTAACAAATATCCTAGCAAAAAGATATGCAATGAGATATATGCAAGGATAAGCAATATAAACAAGGGTAAACAAATAGTGTAAACAATATAGTGGACAAACTAAATAATGAGACAATGGCGATATGAGTAATGAGCACAAGTATAAATGAATGTCAATACAAACTCAAACACAATCAAATGATCACGGAGTTCGGACCTTCCGTCCTACGTCTCCGACCCTCACTCCCGGAGAGAAATCCACTACATAATCGGGTTTTTAACGCTCACCCGAATAACGTTTTACACCTCACAACTCGATTTTTTAGCTCACCGAAACTTTACAATCACTCACAATGTAAACACACTAACTACCACCTTAAGTATTGGTCTCTAGCTCATGTCTCCCTCAAGTGTTAGGAATTACAACATCTCTCTTAGCATTACTACCTACCCCACTCCTCTTGGGACGATCTCGTCTCTCACCATACACTCCTTTTGGTGTACTAGTGTAATACAAAGTGAATCCACAATTTAGGCACTTAACAAATGATTGTTCTCTAAATAAGGTGAGAAGTCAATTAAGTACAACTCAAAATTACAATCTCTCACAACCCCAATTATACTATGTATGAAATACTATAAGCTCAAGTGAGTGTGTGTAACAATGAGATTTAATAAAACAAAATCAAACTAAACTCAATATAGATTCTAGCTTATGGAAATAAAAATCAAATATATAAAATAGCTAGATTGAGTTTAGAAAACTTCTCTAGATGACAAGAGAGAGAAGGAGAAGAGTTGAATGCTTAAACACCAATAGATGATCTCTCCAAGCTCTTGTGAAAGTTTCTTCACAAACAAACTCTTAAACAAAACTTAAACACCCTTAAACTTGTTTTAAACAATTCTCTTGAGTTCATAAAACTGATGATATGTGGGGGTATTTATAGAAACCCCAAAGCTAAGAGAAATCAAGGCAAAAAGACCAAAAACCCAAATATGTAAAAGGCTAAAAAACTAGCTGTTACAGCATCAGTTGACTGACAGCTTCCATCAGTCGACTGATGAGCTGACCGTTAGAGGCATCTTCCAGCTCATCAATCGACTGACGGACCTTATCAGTCGACTGATGACCTCATCAATCGACTGGTCAGTCGACCAAAACAAAACAAAAACTTTTTGTTATTTTATGCGTTTTCTTCAGTCGACTGAACATATTCATCAGTCGACTGATAACACTGTATCAGCCTGATTTAATTTGAATAGTAAAACTATTTTTTAAAGTGTCTTTAAAAATAGCAAATAAATTCCAAAAAATATAAAACTTTAGGAAATCATTTTAAACATGTAAATGAACATGTTACAAAGAGAATTTTTAGAATTGCACTTCTCAATAGTAAAAACTCATCATTTTTCAAATATATCCAAAACCATGAAAACTAAACATACATGTTTTTGTCATTTGACATAAACACAATATTAAAACTTTTGTATTGATTTTATAGACTTAATAAATTGATATAAACTGATATTAAAGTCTATAAACTAATAAAACAATATTTTATCAAAAACACTTATATTTTGATGAAATCAACAAATACGTGTGTGTGATTAATATGAGCTTAAAGTATCTACACACAAGTATAAGTTTAAAACTAAATTACCCAAGCTTGATAGATCTTCAATATAGCTCCACTTGGTAAACTATGTGGATGAAGTTGAACTTGGATCTTAAACTTGAATTATATTACTTCACTCCACTATTCCACCAATCTTCACTGGATATGATCGTGAATGCTCGATTTCATCCATCCTCTAACTTATTATTTATCTAGAATAAATACAAAACACAAATACTAGACAAATAACATTAGTGGTAAATTATTTGTTAAACATCATCGAAACAAAAGGACCCAACAATCTCCCCCTTTTTTATGATGACAAACAATTTACAAAAAGAGATATATGCATGAAAGGAAATTAATATGTAAATTAGAATTATCATGCATATAACCAAAATAAGATATACTCACAATATTTATCCCTCTTTGACAGCATCAAAAAGGGGAAAACAAAAGAAGAATGGAGTGAAAGCTCCCTCTACCAATAAGCATGGGTGAGTATAAAAACAAATATAGGGATTGCTCTCCCTATCAAAATACCTTATGGAATATATGCAATGATGACCAAAGCAAATATATGTCAGCAAGCATAGATGGAAAATATGCTAAGTATAACCCACATACCATAAGATAATGAGAACACATATGGATGTATCATTATGGAATAATGACTCATTACACAAACATAAAAACATATGAAAATAGATTTATGAAAATAAATGAATAGGAAACATGAGAATCATGAAAACAAGTTTTCAAATGAAAACAAATCACTTAAATGAAATCATAAATCAAAATTTAAACCCAATAATGTTTGATCAATAAAGGAAGTTTTCATTGTAGAACTTGATCAAACCACATAAAAAATACATTATAAAGCATATTTGAAATTTAAATCATCTATTTGTGCTATATAATGAATTCAAAGCAACGAATCAAAAATTTTTTTTTTTACAAAATGCAAGAGAGGCAACAATATATCAAAACTCTCAAGCTTGTTCCAACCCATATAAACATTTTAGTACCCGGTAAACAATATTTGGGAATAAACACCAAATAAATCCGGAGGGTTATATAAACACTAACATCTCATCAAAATCAAAATTAAATGAAAACAAAAGAATTGATCAAGGAAAAAATTGTTTTCATATTCAAAAATTTCAAAGCATAATTTTTAAAACCAAGAAAAATAATAATAAGAATCTTGGTTTAAAATGATTTTGGCACACAAACATTCTTGGTGCCGGATTATTTAGGGACATGACCCCTATCAATAAACCTCAAAGCCCTTGGGTTATGAATCCGTTTGGGCGCATTTAGTGCACGGACACAGTCAAAGCAAAAATTATGCAAATGACCTTTCCGATTGCAATAAGTGCAATGAAAGAGGCTCATATGATTTTGTTGACCAAAAACATGTGCACGAGAAACATTTGCAAATAAAGATGGTCTTTTAAAATCATTTTGTAAATGTGAAACATTCTTTAAATCAAAAAAAAAATTGGCCAAATGACCAAATCTACCACAATGATCACATTTAAAAATATGTGGTCTACTAGAAACATTTGACAAACTATAATTCTTTTTCATATCAAAGCAAAACTTTGCCAAATGACCAAACCGACCACAAAGATCACAATGATAGACACTAGCATGCTTATGATGAACATTAAGTGCATGTGTATGAGTGTGTAATGAAGAAGCCTTATGAGATGCATAAGAAGCATTGATATTAGCATTTTTTAGATTTTTGTGCATCATAGCAAAATTTAGATAAATGACCTTTATGACCATAAATAGAGTATTTGTAAACTTTGCTATACAAGTGTACATAGTGTGTAGATGATTTAGCGCACTTGTTCATAAGCTTCTTATGGTTATCAATGTATGTGGTTAGAGTTGAATCTAAAGATGAAATATAATTTTTAACAATATTCAACTCATCATTAGGCATAGAAGCATTGACAATAGAAGTAGAGCAAATATGGTCATTTTTAAATGATGTGAATTCATTTCTTATAGTCTCTACTTCTAACATGGCATTGTTTCTCTCATGAGTTAACTTAGCAACATTTGAAATTAAGGAAACATGATCCGATTTTAATTTCTCATTATTTTCTTTGATGATCACATTTTCATTTGAAATAGTATCAAACTTAGAAGCTAATAACTCATGATCGGATTTTAATACAATATGCTTACTTTTTAAATCTAAAAAGATATAATGTAATTTGTTGTAGGTATGCAATAATTTTTCACTAGCACAAGTAAGTTCATCACTAGATAAATCATTAATGGATTCAAACTTGCAAACCTCACTAGGGCTATCGCCTAGTGCCCGTGTGCATGATGCTCTAATGGAACTTGAAGAGGAAGCCTCCAGAGCTTGTCAGATCGCCTCCGAGTCCCCTTGATGTTCTTCTATAAATTTCTATAAATTGTAAGCACTATCAAAATGAATAAATTTGTTAGAAATGGATGACTCAAAAGCATTAAGCAAGAATTCTAACAAAAGCTTGTTCATTGTAAACATTCTATGATCAATTTTACTCCACTTGGATTTCTCCGTAGTGGGTACAATATAAGCATAATCTATAATATCTCACAAATTGAAATGTCTAGATCTAACAAATATATTAAATCTAGAACACCATTGGTCATAGGGAAATTATCTATTCTAGGAGCAACATTTATATCATAGCCTAAACACGGTGCAACAAGCATATCCATAAAAAAATATGCAAGCAAGATAAATGTAATCAAAACTAGATTAGCATAAATAAGACAACTTGGATCTTTAACTCAATGTGATTAAACCTTAAATCAAAGAGCACCAAGCTCTGATACCAATTAAAAGTACCCTAATGCCACTAGAAAAGAACCCTAGAGGGGGGGTGAATAGGGTTTATGCTAATCTAATCCGATTTAATGGTAATTAAAAACTTATTAACAAATATCCTAGCAAAAAGATATGCAATGAGATATATGCAAGGATAAGCAATATAAACAAGGGTAAACAAATAGTGTAAACAATATAGTGGACTAAATAATGAGACAATGGCGATATGAGCAATGAGCACAAGTATAAATGAACGCCAATGCAAACTCAAATACAATCAAATGATCACGGAATTCGGACCTTCCGTCCTACGTCTCCGACCTAAAGTACTAACACACATAATATAAAATCTAAACTAAATTACCCAAGCTTGATAGATCTTCAATATAGCTCCACTTGGTAAACTGTGCGGATGAAGCTTGAACTTGGATCTTGAACTTGAATTATATTGCTTCAATCCATTATTCCGCTAACCTCCATTGGATATGATCGTGAATGCTCGATTCCATCCATCCTCCAACTTATTGTTTGTCTAGAATAAATACAAAACACAAATACTAGACAAACAACATTAGTGGTAAATTGTTTGTTAAACATCATCAAAACAAAAGGACCCAACATAACTGACAACATATATCATGAGATCCTACCTTGAGAATACATAATAAGTTCATCCATTACTTATGCAAAGAGATACAAAATTGTCAGAGAATTTAAAAATGTGGCGATTACTACTATTCTAGAGTTTGATTTAGAATTGGCTTTAGATATTGTACTAGAGCCTCCAAGCATAGTTCTGAAGACAAATATTGTCACTTGGGTTATGAAAGTTTTTATCTATAATAGAGGAAAAAGGAGAAAAGATTATATTTTTTGTTATTTTTATAATATCAGTGTTTACAATTCAGCTTGTTTTTTGTGATTGTCATTATCTATCTGGTAAATTTTATTAAAACCCCAATAACTTTTAGGATGTCTTTTTATGTTGTTTTTCTATTTACATATAACTAATTAAAATATAATATATAGCTTAGTATTAATTAATTATATTTTCCAAACATTTATCTCTGGTGTTAATAATATTTGTAGGGTAACAAAATATATGGAGTTATGTACGAAGAGACTATCAAAAAGTTTATAGATATGCTTCGAAAGAATCAAATTATTTTTATTTCAAATGGAGAAGTGAAAGGAATAAACCCAGTTTTTCCAAGTATCCACAAGTCACTTGAATTAGTATTAACAAAAGACATATCTATCAAAGAAGTACTAACAAGTTTCCACTTGGAGAACATATTAAACAATTTTGTCCCGTTTGAAGAAGTATTTTCCATGAAAGATGCAACAAAAATCAGTAAGTACTTATAAATTTCTTACTTTAATGTTCAATACAAAATGAGACCTTCATTTATAGAATCATAATTTTTTTATAAAATTACTTGCAGATATTCTTGCAATAACAATTAACGTGAAGCCGATGATCAATTATATTACAAAACATAACAAACCAGACAACAGGAGGAAAATCATGCTAATGGATAAAATGTATATTCATGATACTTATTTCCAATATCATAAGAAAAAATAAGATTAACGTACTTTCTTTTTTCATATAAAGTGAAATGACTATGCGCGCAACTTTATTTAGGGATTTGGTGTAATGCTCATGTTTTCACACATGGCTGCAGTCCAAGGTGAACCTAGAGATGTCAAACCTGTCATGCACCCACACTATACATAAACACGTTTTACCAATCACAGTGATATCCTCTAGTGGAGTCAAATAAGATAGTACAGGTACGAGCAGGTATAAAGGAGATGACGACAAGAAATAGAACACAGAAATATTTGATAAATCTCTAAATAATCAGATCTCAACAAATATAAAAGAAGACATGTCCAACCATCTGATACAAATAATCTAAAATCTCAACTACAGGAGTCAACTGGAAAGTACATAAGCTCTCTCAGCTCTCAAAATGAAATGCAAATCTAAACATCAACTAGAAATATAAACTAAACATGTGTGGAGCAGAACTACTGTAAATATGTGACGGTGACTATGTTGAAAGTCCGTCAACCTGCGGCTCTCCGAAACTCTGTTTCGCTGCCTGAAAAGAAGAGAAAACCACAGCGTCAGAGCGCTAGCAAGATCATCTCCATCCACCCCTAGGGGAAATGCTACTAAGTATGATGGAGGCTCTACCTATAAGTGTATAGTCTACCTAGATCATTTACCATGTACTAAACTAGGGTTAATACTTAGAAACTCACAACACGAGACAAGTACGTCGAGCGAAATAATCCAAACAAGGAAACCCTCATGTATATACCATATGTCTCAAATTATGAATCGCTAAATATTAACTCCAAACCTAGAATAAAAGAATACAAGAAAGACAATACAGTAAATACCATATCATACACTCCAAAAATGTCATATCAACTCCTCATACTACCATTAGTGGGCAAAACTAATATCGATATACTATCTCATGTAACTAAGTTGTGAAATACCTTCACATTGGATCATATCAATGATGTCAAAATCCACCTACACTTAGGTTATTTATCAAACCGTCCTTCTCTGAAATTCTTTAACTCATTGCACCCTCGTGCGGACCGGTAAAAAGATATGTCAATTCATCGCACTCCCGTGCGGATTAATAGTTAGGTATATCAACCTCTGTGCATCTCCGTACGGACCGATAAGGGACTGTAGTCCATCTGCGGTCTCATTGCAGGACCCGACTAAAACACTCGGAGTGTAGCCCATCCGCGGTCTCATTGCGGGACTCGACTAACCCGAAGACGGATCGAAAATGACTGGACTTGGAAATATAAAATGGGGAATTGTGTTTTAAGTGAAGCGAGAAATATCAGCTCGAAGACCTTCAACCCTCACTTATTTGCATTGCCAACAAAGTGCTATATAAATTTCCACCACCAACTCCAAGTAAAATGTAATTCAAAGTATGCACCTATTTATCCTTGTATTCAAATAAACAATATAAGCATCACCCAAATAAAACAATCTCTTATGCAGGACCAGATTACAAAACCCAAAGACCTAAGGTACTATTCTGAAATCTTCTTTGCACATATTAGTGTCTGCATCTTAAACAATTGCACGTGTTTTCACATAAAAAGATATACATATACATATGATGCAACATACATCCAATTAATAATATGTACGTAAACTTGTTCTAATTGGTATAGTTTGTAAAGGTTATATATATGCTACCCTGTTGTCAAAGATGACTTTATAATTCTCAGCACAAACTTGACAGTGACGGCGAAGCGGTCATCAAGATAATAGCTCTGAAGCATAAGGTACTACAAATTATTTAAAAAAAAAGACAAACAAATCCGGCTTTAATTCTCTTAGCAAGATCTTTATTGCTAGTTATAGAATTAAGCATATGTGCTAGCCTTTATTCTTAGTAACTACCTGGCAGTAGGAAAATACCTTCTTGATTATGAAATTAAACTCATACAGCCGAAGAACCAGCCTGCAAAAATTCCCATAGCCTAACAAAGATCATGATTTTGAGATCCAACTTCCCTAAACATCACTAATCAAAGTAAATTCGATTACTTAGGGATCTAATCCTAATTAATTCATCAATCTAGGGTTTAAACATCATAAACTTGATTCTAACACGTTAGATTAACCCTAAACACAAGATCAAACACATATATTACATAAAACATGATTTTTTTTTCTAGGTAAGGGTTTGGACAGATGTGATCTTGCCTTAAAGACGTGTGCAAGGCTCTGAAACTGATGTGAAACAACTCCTCGCCACCAAACGCCACAGATCTCGCCTTTCCTTCGATGTTCGCCTCACGAACTCTTCAAAAAACACAAGAACTAAACCTAGGGTGTGAGAGAGAAGGGTAGGGGCTGCTAGGGTTTGGAATTCTGATAAAGATAGGTATTTTTCATGTACAAACATGTGTTTATATAGCAGCAAACCCGATTCAAAAAGCCCAAACACGAAACCTAGTAGAATCTGGAAACAATCTGTCAGTTTTTGGTATTTTAGCTGTAACTTTCTCGTACGACCTCAGAATGAGGTGATCTAAGATTTCTTGGAAATCTATTAAAGAGACCTATAACTTTGATTTTTTACATTTTTCTAGATTTCAAATGTATCATTGAGTAAAACATAGATACTCTTAACTGGTCATTTTCCCAGTTTTTTCTTCATGCATGTTTTGTGCATTTGCACTCATATATTCACAAATATACATTGAATTGATCTCAAATCAATTCTTATCATACTCAAATATTAAAATATATTATTTTTTTACTATATAACATATTTATCATAAAATATTCAAATATACGAGGTTTTATATTTGGCTACAAATGAAGGATCAATTCTTAAAACCGAAATCAACGATAAGCCTGTAATAGCATTATCAGATTTTAAAATCTCTATATATAAAGGTACATAATTTATTACTGAAATTCTTATTAAAGATAGCTAAACATAAAATTCATCCAATAATCATCTTAATTTTGCAGGGGAGACAAGCATATCATCGCAAATTATATCAACAATATATATCAATCCAAAAATACAACTAGCTAAAGAATTAAGGGAATAGTAAATAGAACAAGCATACTTTCATATAACGCAATAATAAAATAGTATTATATTTTAATCTAATATGTAGGTTTCATTTGGAAGAAGCCGTAAAAATAAAAGGATCTCCATCAACATTGTTTATAAATGCAAAAGAAATTCAAATTAGTGATATTATGCATACATCACAGAATTCGATACAGGTACAATATTAGAAACCTATTCTTATTAACATATTTAAATCTAATTAAATTTTGTCAATATATAGACACACTATTGCACATTTAAGGCAAAGATAACTACTAGTTTGAATAGACTCGAGCCATGGTTCTATACTTGCAAAGGCTGCAACAAGAAAGTAGATAAAGTTGTTAGTAAAGAGTGTCTGAATGATAAATGCCACAGAATCATTGATGACTCAGCATCAATGTTAAGTAATATATCTTTTTTTATGACATGAATATATTAAAATACAATATTAATGTTTGTTAAAAACTTTGTAAGAAGACAATTGAAAGAATTGAATTTGATTTATTCCCTCTAACTGCTTAGAAAAAGAATGTTTACAACTCTTTCGATCTCTAACTAATTACAATTTGAATTTTCGATTACAAAAAAGAAGAGGATCAATATAAATTCTCCTCTTTGTTTAATTCTGGATTCTTCATAGTGGCGATGGAGTGCCTCCCTCGAATGTTCGCATCGAGTTTGCTCTCCATTTGACGATCCGATGCCTCACTTCACTGGAACGATTAACTTACGTGGCAAGTATAAAAAAGAACTCTTAACGAGTTTATGAACTCAGAACGAGTTTAAACTCTATGAAAAGAGTTGTTTGAACCGGGAATTCAGTTAATAGCCAAGTGTTAAAACTCTCTATTGCTGGGTGATGCTCTAAGATCTGATCTCCTTGTTGCAAAGATCTAATCTTCAGAAGATAATAACTCCCCCGAAACCGAATTCAATCTGCCGAAGTATGATCTCCTGGATGATCCGATCCAAAAGCCGAACTCCGAACCTCTTTTCGGTTGAGTTTGTTGAGGTTTTTATAGGAAGATAAGGGGTATAACTAACCCCTTAATCTGCTCCTAAGTGGGCGAGATTCTCTCAGATCGCTGTGTTTTAAAAATTGAACGTAGAGATGAACTCTATGTTTAGAAGTGGTTGTTAACTTGTAACCTCTTCTATTGGAGCGTTTGCAAAGACCGTTGTTCTGTAATCTTCTCTTTAGCTATTTGGGATGTGATACTTGTCAGATTGTAACTCTCACGATTGATTGTGAAGGCTATTGAATCAGAGCTTTCATCAGTCATCGTGAAGGTTGTTGAATTATAATATTTCTCGATCTACGTGAAAATCCTTTAATTTAGCTTTTGTTTTTATTGACATGAAAGTCGTCTAATTGTAACTTTCATTATCAAGATGTTGATTGAAGTTTGATAGGTATCAGCTATCTATTGTAATTTTTAGACAACCTGCAATTAACTATCTAGAAATCGACAATGAAAACTATAGGTACGTAGTTAAGATTCTCGTGGAAAATAGCATGGACAATGCAAGAGTAACACTATTTGATGCAGCAAAAACTCTTATCAGATACACAACAAAAAAATTCATTACAGAAAAAAGAGGTAATTCCTAACTCTATTCAAGTAATAATTTAGAAAATAAAAAAAGTTCATATATATTAAAATAACATTTGTTCTCATTAAAATAGAAAAATAATCAGAGTCCATATTTCCAGAAATTTGTGTTGAACATCGAAAAAATGTTCAAATTCCTGGTGAAGTTAGATGAAAAACAAAAGATGAATGAAGCAAAGGAAATATAATAGCACAAGAAATCTAACTCCAGCCTGATATTACAATCGACGTAGATGATGAAGGTGCTACTCTAGAATTGTCCAGGAAAAAAAATAAAGGTGAGAAAGATTAATCTCGGTTCAATTAAAATATGAAACAAAAATAATAAAGGATAATAGTTTTTGATCATTTTAAATCATATCTTAATTTTTGAGTAGAATTAGGAATTTTTATAAGAGATTTTCATGCAACATTATTAGTAGTTTTGTATGCTTATGTGATTGCTTTCATCACATAAAAGTATACTATAGTTACCATTGTTATTTAGTTTTTATCTTTTTATTACTGCTTTTGGACAATTATAGGTGTATTTCCCTGTCTTTTCTGTAATTGGTATGTTTTGTTATTCAAATTTTATTGTAAATTTCTGTATGGGATTGCTCTAAACTTACTGCTTTTGGATAATTACTCTCTAATTGTAAAGTTCTACGATGCGCAATTGTTTAAAACCTTCATGTTTCTTCGAGTTCGTTCTAAATTTGTTTATAAGTTTGCTCTAATCTTACTGCTTTTGGACAATTACTCTCTGGCTACAATATTCTGCAATGCGCACTCGATTAAAGTCGTTCATGTTTCTTTGAGTTTCATTATAAATTTATTTATGGGTTTGCTCAAATCCTACTGCTTTTCAATAATGCACACTACTAGAAGCAAGACTTTTAGCGACGGACAAATCCGTCGCTAAAAGTCTAAATTCCGTAGCGAAAACCTTTAGCGACGGAAAAAATAAAATTCCGTCACTAAAAAACCATCAGTACAACATTAGCGACGGAATTTTTTCCGACGCTAAAAAATATTTTTTCATCGGTAAACTTGTTTTGCCGACGGAATAATAGCGACGGAATTTTCCGTCGCTATAAACCATGTTATAGCGACGGAATATTCCATCGCTATTATTCCGTCGGCAAAACCCTGTATTCTAGCAGTGGCATATTATTGTATAGGTTGATTTTTATTATCTCATGTAAGAAGAGATATCACAGAACCATTCCTTGTAATTTATTTTTATATGATTATTATGGTTTAGTAAAATTATTTATTACAAAACATGAGTTTATAATGTCCCAGTGTGTTATGCAATTTTATTTTCAATGTAATAAGAAATATGGTTTCTTTTTTACTAGAACATTAGTTCATAATGATATTGCTATTTATGCTTGACTCCATATTATATCTTGGGATTAGTAGAGTTTGGAATATAACATAAAGTATTAATTTAATTTATTTTCTTTTACTATTCTACTTGAAGATATTATTATGTCCATTCATATTTTTCTTAAGAAATCAATTAAGATGTCCTAATTAAGCTTATAATATCCAAAATTGCTGTGCAATTCTATTTTCAATAAAATAAGAAATATGATTTCTTTATTGCTATAATTATAGTTCATAATGACAATTACAATATCCCACTTAGGTACATTCATCTCAGTTTAGCTTAATAATCCATTACATTGATTTTTAATAATATTTAAATAAAAATAATAGTAAATCTAATTATTTAATTTTATATATTTGAACTCAAGATAAATCTGACTTATTTATAGTAACAAAGTAAATATAAAAACATATTTTGATATATTTACCACGTGCACTGCACGTGCATAAAAACGTATATATATATGGGAGAAGTATTCCTAAGGTGACGCCTTAGATAATCATCTAAGGACACAGCCTAAAATCACATGATTGAGCTACATTGTAGATGATCCGTTCCGTTAAACTTGATCTACATATTCTAAAACCCTAACACACCAAGTTTGGGATGAACCCGTCGTCGTAAGACCCTTCACCCACTCTTATTAATTTTAACGGTTTCGAATGAATAGAACTTTTTACATGGCTTGACGGAGGGTCAAACGACGATGGGTTCATCCCAAACTTGGTGTGTTGAGGTTTCAAAATATGTAGATCAAGTTCAACGGAGTAGATCATCCACAATGTAGCTCAATCATGTGATTTTAGGCAACGTCCTTAGATGATTATCTAAGACGTGATCTT
>BQKN01064206.1:247533-259201 GCA_022839385.1 Asparagus kiusianus
CATGTATATATTGTTGTTTGCAAATAAATTGGCATATATATGAGTTAACAGGTACATATACAAAACATGCACAGCAGGCTGTGCATTATGGTGACCTGCAACTTCACGGGAGTTCAACTCCCGTGAAGTTGCAGTCCCAATTTCCCAGAGAATCGAGAGATTGGTTCTCTGGAAATTTTCGACTGTAACTCCACGGGAGTTGAACTCCCGTGGAGTTTTAAGCAGAAATTAAACTTCACGGGAGTTCAACTCCCGTGAAGTTTAATTTCTCGATAAACTTCACGGGAGTTAAACTCCCGTGATGTTTCGGAAACTTTTTTTACAAAAACCGACCTGTTTTCAGCGCTGGGCTAAAAACAGGTCGGTTTTTGTAATTATTTTCAAAATAGATCGTTTTTTGCAAATAAAATGCTAAAAGGGGTGGTTTTGAAAATTTATCCGTAGTTTATTTCTGGGTATCGAGTTTTTAACATTTTTTCCCTGGGCGCCTTATGGATCTGAGGCTGCCTTGGGCACCTTATGGATACTGAGGATGCGAGTGAATGCTCATGTTTCATGTTTGAGAAACACACCACACCCGTTTCGAGATTTACCAAAACCTTCCCTCTTCACTGAATGATAACCCCTAATTAATACTGTACTTACGGGTGCTAGGCTGGGAAAAAAGTATCAACAAGAGCAGCAAAACTAACATAGTATGTCTAGCATTTGGAAGCAACTAAGGAGCGTCGATGGTTTAATTAAATTGGCTGATTCCATTAAAATGTTGAATGAAAAAACAGCAATAATATCTATACACAGATTACTTCTCTAAATGCCTGTGAGGTATTCATCCTGAAGAAGTGCATGTACAGGCTGCGTCAATTCCACAAAAAGAAGGTTCTACATGTCATGCGTTGTGATACTGAACGCGTGTACATGTTACAAATATTCCTTCACATTATAAAACTACTTTAGCAGAATCTAAGTACCTTTCAAAGGTGTCAAAGGTATCGCAAGCTCATATATGCAAGGCATTCAAAGTGAAGAGGGAGGAACACAATACCAATTGCAGAAATGAAATTCCCAGCAAGTCCAAGGAAAGTAATATGACAGATGTATATTAGAAAAGTTTGACTGAACAACAAAAAGGCACTTCATTGTCGATAAGGCTCATCTGTGGTTAAATTAGTAATATTACAGTAGAACGAATTCAGCATTACAAAAAATTTACTGTTTGTTACTGGATCAGATATCCTTTTTCCCTCTCATTCCCCCATCAGTGAAGTCTAACCTCCATTGCTTAATGTTGGTATAACAAGTCAAGATCACAAACTGAGAGAAGCAAAGAGACATAATCAAGGCCTCAAAGAGAAAAGGATACCTCGCTGGAGGCTGCACTACCAAATAAATGCTGTGAAGCACAAATGAGCACGATAATGGCAAGCTCATCAATGCTTTAGTTCTGATAGATAACCTCTCTTCTTTTGTGTTGGATCTCCCACCAGGTGAGTAGTATATGAGACCGAAGAGAGCAAAAAGGGCCAAGTATTGCAGGACCAATTGATCCCGTGAAATAAGAGGAAACATTGAAAGAAGAGCATAAAATACTGACCACCCGAAGAGGAGAGGTTCCTTTTTCGCTAAAAGGCTTGCAGGTAGAAGAGGCAGCATAATCGATTTCTCATGAACTGCCATTATCCCACATTTGAAATTTAATTAAAGAACAATATATGCACGCATCGTTGAGGGTAATTAGATTTTAAAAAGCTAGGGTCAATTGAGGATAGACCCTCTGTCCTATCGCCCATTTGCAGATAGACCCCCCTATAGTTCTGTAGTTGCAAATAATTTAGTGAATTTTTTATTGACTATTTTATCCTCAAAAGGTCTATTTGTCAAACAAATTCTCTTTATCTGAAGGTAAAAGAGTTCAAACAAAAAAAAAAAATTCACCCAGGGGGTCAATCTGCAACAAGAGAACTACACCAGTCTATCCACATTGGGTGATACTACAAGGGTCTATCCACAACCAAAGGCAAAAGCTGAGAATATACCTTGGTAAGCGAACAAGTAAAAGGCAAATGAGCTGTTTAGTAGAGCGTATAGGAAACCATGATTGCTTGGAGCTTTGATTTGCTGAATGAGGGAAGGAAGAAAGGCAAAAACTGTCGCGAATAAACTGAGAGACTTCAGATAGTGTATTGAAAATAATCTCTTCCATTTTAAAATGACTGAGGTACTGCACCAGAAGTTGGCAACATAATCCTCGTATATTCCTCTTTCAAAGGGAGCTAATCGAGAAAGAACCTGCATTGCATTCATAAAAAAATTTAACCTTAGGTATCATAGAAGGTAGAACAGAAAAAAGAAAAAAAAAGTGTATTGCTGACCAACAGGGAGTCGATAATGACTTTACCTCCTTTATTGCATCCAGTGAATACAGATATGGCCACCACACAAGTGCAAATGTAGCTAAGACAACGATACCAAGTTTCATGATATGAAGGATTGGATTCTGCCGCCGAAGGCATTTCCCAAGAAGATGACTGAAAAATGCTGGTGCAAAGTACATACTCATCTGGAAAACATAAATTAATGCTATTAATAGAACGAGATAACAGACAGGGATAAGAAAATAAATTTTCTTATCCATAATTGTTTAAGTTATAAGAATTTGTTTTTTCCTTTGCTCAGGTCTGCTGAGTGCCATGTCTTGTCTAAAATCAACTTTCTTCCTCATGGCTTGCTTCTTTTAGCCAGCATAGCCAGTCATTGTTATACAACTCCTAAGGATCTTCAACAAGGTTCCATCACTTTGCCATCAAGTAGAATCACTATATATATAATTAACTTACTAGACTCAGTCTTAAGACTTTCAACGGTACTGTATCAATTTCTCCTTACTCAGGACAATCATCTAAGATGATACCACCTTTTTTATGCTGATTTATAATCGAACATCTCTCTCCCAATTGCAGTTATAGATATTTGCAGGTGAATTTAACTTCAAGAGCTACAGCTAAAAATGCAGTGTAAAACTTGCCGCTGCCAGAAGTTAAACCACATGAACTTTCCACAGACCACAAATAACTATTCAAACAACAAATTGCAAGAAAACCAATTCAAGTATTCGGTTACAAACTAGCTCTAACCCTTAGAAACTTCTCTTAATATGGATTAATCATTGAACAATGATTCATCCCACAGAGCCAAATAATTCAGCATAATATCTTCAAGATGATTTGAGTTTGTCATATCAGAATGCGAAGAGCACCTGCTTATGATTGATAGCAAGACTGAAGAGAACAGCAGCAAGAATCACATTCCTCGACAAAACAGCAGCAATCGCTCCAAGTGTCAATCCAAGACTAATACAATTATACTGAAAAGAAATACTAATCAAAACCCTCACAGAAACAATCATATCAAGGGGGAAAAAAACACTAAAAACCCCCCACCTGAAAATGCCCATGATCAATCAAAATCGAACAAGGGTTCAACAAAATCATCGCCAACAGCCAAGGTGAGGACTCCTCCTCCTTCCCCTTGCAGTAAACCCACACAAACCACAACGCCGACGGGAAAAACACCATCGAATCCGACGTAATCACAGTCCATCTCATCATCAGCTTCCTGCATTCAGACCCCCATTTGTTGCGGGAAGTTAACATCAAATCCATTGTTTGGATATCTGCATTCTATTGAAGATAATGTAACTCTCAATCTAAATCCAAGGTTTGAATTATTCGCAGAAAGTGTTGCACCGAAATATATTTCGGTTGTTTGCTCATTGGCAATCATAAGATGTTCATCATCTTTTCTAACTTCAAATCCACTAACTTGCTTAAAAAAATAGCATTATCAACTATGCTGCTGTTAATTAAACATGAAGACCAAAACTTGACTGCAGAATTAGACAATGTAGCTCCATATCCCGTCAACCAAACAACCCAAAAATACAAAATACTCACGATCGATACGATTCGAACCCTCTCGAAGAACCAAGCTCCACCGCCTCCGGAGCCGAGGAATTGAGTGCAAACCCATGGAAAAGACTCTGATAAGCAGTGAGAGGAGGGTAATCAAGCCCCCAGTAAGAGAGATTGTTAGCCGTAGAGTTACGATACCAATCTTTAATGGGCAAATTGAGGGCGATCTCCATCCAATGGCGCTGAGCCTCGTAGTCTCCGTACATCGGCGGCGTTGACTGGCCGGAGTAAGGGCCGAGGGAGACGAGGACGCGGACGAGGAGGGAGAAGAGGAGGATTAGGGCTGTTGTTGGTGGGGTTAGGGTTTTGGTTGACCATGGGAATTCTTGGATTAGGGTTTGGGTTTCCGGCGTTGGCCTCTGCTTCTTCTTCGCCATGGATCTCGTTTTTCTCTGAGATCTCGTGTTTGCAGTGCTGCGGAAATGTAGCTCGAGCGGGTTGGATCCGATGTTGACAATTGGGCCAGGCTTTTGGGTCGCAAGGGGCCCAAGGCAAAAAGCTACCTTGAGTTTTGGCATTTAAGTAGGGATGCATATCGTTCGGTTACCGCTAAGATATGATACTTGTTATACCCTTATGGCCCAAGATAAGGATACTGAGTATAGATATGTCTTACTAAGAAAATTTTATATCCATAAGTGTTATATCATCTTAATAACCTAAGTATTAATACGCCCTCTAGAGTCAACATGTGTCCCATGACTGTTAAATCTTTAGTTCAGCCCCACTCTAAGGCAGGACGACTCATGCGGCATAAACACAACCCTTCCAAACAAGACCCGATCGGGCCTACAACTTGCGAGGCCAATTGGAAAGACGGTACTTGCCAACCTACCCGTAGACTTTAGATGAGAAACATCTTTACTTGGTCTACCATTCAAATTCACAGCACCCGACCCATCCCAGCCGACTAGAAAGGCGGTATTGGTTGGCCTCCAATAAGACGAGGCGGAAAGCAGTGCGTCCTCGAGCACACCGCCAAACAATAGATTGTCATCACATTGAATGCATGAACAGAGTTATCATGGCTCCAGCCCCAAAAGTCTTTATGACTCATTGGACATCGTCAGCGCCATGCTTCCCTTGTCACCATCACATTAAATGTATGGATGGCTCATCCCCCTCTACAGCCGATAACTGTAAAGAAAATGCTGACTAAGCCATTAGCTCAAACTCAGCTAAAGTTACTTATATGCCCCTGTGGATCTACTATAAAAGGGAAGTGTTGCCTACTGCTAGGAAGTAAGAAAGATATGCCTTAAAAAACTATCACGTTTGTCTTCCTCACTCAAGTTTTATACTAACTTGACCGCTGGAGGAACCACCAGATCCCTACTCCGACCCCTTAGTATTTTCCTTGTGCAGGATGAGACCTTCAGCTCCAAGACTAGTCGTCTGAAGAAGCTTGAGAACCCTAACCCCTCACTTAATCTACATATAATCTCTCTATCAGATAACTGACATCAACAGTTTGGCGCCCATTGTGGGGCCTCCATCCTTCATCGCAACAATATGACTAGTTCTGATTGCCCCGATCGATCTCTCAACCCGTTCACTGAAGAGCCGCATACTGAAGAGCCACATATGGGTTATGTCACTCAAGCCCAGTTGGAGGAATTCATTCAGAGGATTTCTAGGTGGTGTTCATTCAGATATTTGGGGCCTTCTAAGGAGGCATCATTGGGAGGTAATCGGTATTTGGTTTATTATATTGGGGACTGTTCTAGGTATTTATGGGTTGTAACCAAATCCTGTTGGTATGAAGTCCTAGTAGTCAACAACAGATGGAGGAAGTGTATTGGCAGAAAGGTAATATGCTGTTCTATTTTTGGTAGAGGTTCTTTTCTGCGTTTGTACCGAGCACATGGCAGTTTGAGACACTTCATTGGAGAGGAAACATTAGGGTGACGAGATGAGATGACAGTATTGATGGGTTGTTCCTTGTTGGAGGAGGATCTACGATTGATGTCGAGCATTGGTTTTGGTGTTGGAGCTTCGACATATTGGTATAATCTTTGTTTGTAGGAAAATTACAGTAAAGAGAATGAAAGAAAATTGACTTGTATTCCTTCGATCTCGGTTACAATTTGATTACAAAAGAGAGGAGAATGAATTTGATTCTCTCCTTTATTTAAAACTAGGTTCTTCTTGGTAGCGATGGAGTGCCTCCTTCGAGTGCTTGCGTCGAATTTGCTCTCCGTTGACGATCCGCACGTCTTGATTCAATGGAACTATATCTCCTCCTCACGATTTGACGTTGTGGAGAACTTGCAAAGCAAGTTTTAGAATTCTGAACGAGTTTTGAAGAACTCTGTAAAAGAGTTGATTTGAACTGAAAATCGGTTAATAAGCCAAGGATGAAGAAACTCTTGTTGCAGATCTCCCAAGCTCCAGAAATGCTCCAAGGATTCCCCCTTTGCTGCCAAATCTCAGATCTGAAAAAGCTCTCCGAAAGGATGCCCGAATACCCTTTGCTCCAACCCCTGAACTGAATTGATTTTTAGTTATTTATAGAGGATTAAGGGGGTGTAACTGCCCCCAAATCGTGGGAAACAGTTTTGGAACTGTTCAGGGGTGTGACCCCCCCTAAAATCTCTCTATAATGGGGTGTAACCGACCTCATTAAGTGGAGATATGGTTTTAAAAACCGTTCAGGTTCTGTTTGAACCAGTCAAACGCGTGGGTTCGACCCTCGCGTTTTGATGTTGCAATGTGGGTTCGACCCTCGCATTTTGATGTTGCAACGTGGGTCCGACTCCAGCGTTTTAATGTTGTAACGCGGGTCCGACTCTAGCGTTTTACTGTTGACACATAGGGAGGACCTTCGCGTTTTGGTGTTGTTGTGAGGGAAGACTTCTGCGTTTTGGTGTTGACACACGGGGAGGACCTCCACGTTTTGGTGTTAGAGCGCAGTGATGAGTTCCGCGCCTTGCTTTGAAGAGATTATCAACAAGTAATCTCTTTTTGTCATAGAGTTGCAAAGATCATTGTCTTGCAATCATCGTCTTGGCTCCTTGAAATATGAGAGTTGTCAGATTGTAACTCCCGATATTGATTGTGAATGCTGTTGAATTAGAGCTTTCATCGGTTGTTATGAAGGTCGTCAGATTGTAACCTTCATCGATCTACGTGAAAATCTTCAGATTATAGTCTTCTGAAAGTCGTCAGATTGTAACTTCCATCATCGGTGTTTGATGGGGGATCAGCTATTTATTGTGATTTTTAGACAGCCTACAAAACCCCCTCCAAAGTTTTCGAAAGTTCGCGGTTGATTGGGACGAATTTTCGGAATACTTTGGATCTCAACTCTGATCTTGGAGCTGTTGATTCCTTGTAGTAAAGAATTTGTTCTTTGCACTCGCTTCGAAGGCATCTTGGTTTAAGGGATTTGCTACACAAGACCCGTATGAAGGTATGCGCTATAATCCTATTTCTGGAATGCGGGGGTGGACCCTACATTTTGAACTTGAGATGTGGGTCTCACCCTTGCATGTTGAATTTGGAACACGGGTGTGACCTCGGCGTTCGGTTTTTGCATCACGGGTCTGACCTCAACGTTTTAACTTAAGACATGGAAGTGGCTTCCGTGCATTTTTGATTAAGTTTTTGAGACTTGTCTTTGGCTCATCTGTTTTAAGTGTCGGCTCACATCCATTAAGCTGATGGGCCTGCAAACGTGCATAGGATTTTTGGCAAACCCTCAGCCATCAACGGGTTTGATAAGCCTTTACCGACTACCGTTTGAGTCGGGCTAGCATGTGGATTGTCTAAGTCCTTTCTACATGTAACGTTGTGCTAAGAGAATAAACCCTCTTAGACTTGATGCTATGATTTTGAATACATAGACTTTGTCATTTTTACGGGAAAAGACTAACCGGCAACGCGTGTTAGGCGTAGGCTTATCTCTAATTAGGGATCGAGATAAAGTCCCCTATGCGTGTGAGGCATGGATTTTGCTATCTTTTTCACGGTAAAAGACTAACCGACAACGCGTGTTAGGCGTAGACTTATCTCTAATTAGGGATCAAGATAAAGTCCCCCATGCGTGTGAGGCATAGATTTTGGTGCTACGATGTTGAATACGTAGGCTTTGTCACTATTTCTTCCCTGTTATATTTTCACTTGAAACACTAAAAGAAAATTAGAAGTGCCAGATGTGTAGTATTAACTTGGCGTGAATTTTCACTTAGAGTGAAATTCGGAAATTTTCCTCACTATCACTAGGATAATTCCAGAAAATCTTTAATCCACTGTGGATTTTATAATGAAAACTTTCTATTCTTGTTGAAAAAGAATTAACAAGTTCATTGGGGGGTTTGACTGTTAGAGGTGTGATGTTAACCTAACAGTATTTTATGGACCTATCGCTCTATTGAAGAGAGTCGATAAGTTGACTTGGTTGTCAGAGGTGTGGTGTTAACTTGACGGGTTTGTGGACCTATCGCTCTATGGAAGAGAGTTGATAAGTTGATTTGGTCGTCAGAGGTGTGGTGTTAACTTGACGGGTTTGTGGACCTATCGCTCTATGGAAGAGAGTCGATAAGTTGATTTGGTCGTCAGAGGTGTGGTGTTAACTTGACGGGTTTGTGGACCTATCGCTCTATTAAAGAGAGTTGATAAGTTGATTTGGTCAGGGGTGTGATATTAATGTGACAAGAAGAATATTACGATCGGGACAATATTGAGGACTTATTGCTCTATTGATGAGAGTCGATAAGTTAATTGTCAGAGGTTTGATGTTAACAAGATGGAAGTTTGTTGCGATCGGAGCAACTTTGTGGACTTATCATCCTATTAAAGATGATTGATGAGTTGATTTGTCAGAGGTTTAATATTAAACATGACAAGAAAAATATTACGATCGGGACAATTTTGGAGACTTATCATCCTATTAACGAGAATTGATAAGTGGATTGCTAGAGGTTTGGTGTTAACATGACGGAAGTTTATTGCGATCGGAGCAACTTTGTGGACTTATCATCCTATTGAAGAGGATTGATGAGTTGATTTGTCAGAGGTTTAATATTAAACGTGACAAGAAAAATATTACGATCGGGGCAATTTTGAGGACTTATCATCCTATTGACGAGAATTGATAAGTGGATTGCCAGAGGTTTTGTAAAACCCCAAAATCTTTTTATAATGAAATATGTGAATTAATAGTAATAAATATTTTTTATGATAAATAATCATATAGATATATGATGTACATGTTTATTAGTGTTTGGGAACCCATTAAGTGTTTATATGTGAGAGGAATCGTGTGAAATGACCAGAGCAGTGTATGACCAGCAGCAGGCATCTTACTGCTACGCGGTCGACCGGGCCGGTCGACCATGGCGGTCGACCGCGTCGGTCGACCGCACAGCGGTCAGAGAGTTTTCAGGTTTGGGTTGTTACGGATTTTTGTTTTGGTCTTATCGGGTTTTGGGTCGGGTTAGGGGATTAGTATATATACTAATCCAACCCAGGAGAGCCTCTCTTGATCTGAGACCTAAAACCCTATCCCCATCTCTCTCCTCTCTAAACCCTAGTTGGATCTGGCGATTTTGAGAAGTTCGGAGAATTTTCAGGGGGTTTTCGCAGGTTAGATCGAAGGAGGATCATCTTCAGGGCATTTGTCAGCATCTAAGGCGAGTATCATCTCGCCCAATCCCTCACCCCCGTTTTCTATGGTTTTCTTTTGAGTTTTTATGAGTTTTGATGAGCCAAAGTGGTATTTTTGTGTAACAACCGTAAATTTTGATACGTATTTAAATAAATTTTTCTAGTATTTAAAATATTATATTATATTTTGTTAATAGTTTTCCTAATTTTTGGAATTTTTGAGTTTTCAAAATAAATAAAAATAAAATAAAATATATAGTCTTGTATCTATTAATTTATGGTTTAATGATTTTATGTATAATCTTTTGGTAGCTAATATTATTAGTGACCTTGTTATTATTAATGTAAACCTGAGCTTAGTACATTAGTACATATGTAAATGTATAAATATTTAGTTGTTAACTATTTATTAAAATTATTATATGGTTAATTATTATTATAATGATTATTTTTAAATTTTATGAATAAGTAAATTAAATAAATATTTTGTAATCTTTTCCCTCGCTTAATTTTCTCTCATTTGAATTCCTTCCATATTTTCCCCTAATTTATTTCTCAATCAATTCCCTAATCACTATTTAACACATTCCATTTAATCCCGTAATTCTCTCCCTCTCTTTATTTTCTCACTCTCCGTACTCAATCAATCACCCCCTCCTGTGATTGCTACCATCCATTAATTTGTTTCTTATTTTTTTATTACTAAAAATATCTCCATCTCACCCCCTCCACCTTGGTTTTCACGCCATCACCATCATCACCCCTCTCTTCATATCAACTCTCTCCTTCTCTCTCGTTCACGAAACCCCCTCGACCTCAGACCGCCGCTCCTCCCCTCGACCCCCGCTCCGGCCTCCGACCGACGCCCCGCAGAGCCCCGAGCCACCTCGTCCGCTCAACACCAGCCGCCGCCCTCCCTGAGCACCGCTGCCCCGCGCTACCTCACCCACTCGAGCGCCGCCTGCAGCCGTCCCCGATGCCCAAGACCACAGCCTGCTCCGCCGCCTCTACCAGATCTGCGCCGCCCTGAGTGCCGCCTCGCCCCTCTGACAGACCCAAACCTAACTCAGCGCCGCCCAGATCCGCGACAGCCGCCCCCTTGCAGTCCCCAACCGCCAGCGCCCGCGTCTCCTCTCCGAACCAGCCTCCTCCTCCGCCTGAGCCGCTGTCGTTCACCCCCGCTGCCGGCCACTCCCTCGTCGGCTCCCCTCCATGCTCAGCCTGCCCCGCCGCCGTCGCGTTCAGCCCAGCAGCGAGCCGTCATTCCGCCGCTCGCTGCCCCCTCTTCTCAGATCCATCGTCGCGAGCTCCTTCTTCGCCGCCGGCCCTTCGACGAACCCGCTGCCTCCAACAACCCGCTGTGTCGTGCTCCTTCGCGTCCGATCCGATCCGTACCGTCGACGTCGATTCGTTCGACAAAAACCCCGAGGCAAGATCCCGCGTGCTCAGAACTACCTTTCTATAAATTATGAATTATCTGTTATGTTAATTTGTGGTAAAATTATCTGTGTGGATGTGATGAATAATATTAAATAAATTTTAATTATGTGATAAGCAGTATTTTCAGGATAATTATAATAGATTGAAGAATTTATTTTTATGACGAGGTTATTTTAGAATGATTATAATATTTTTGAATTTATGTTGTGGAAGGAAATTATTTAGAATGATAAATGTTTTTAGAAAAAGTTATTTTGGAAAACGGTTATTTTGTATTATGACCGTGTGATTGATAGTTGTAGCACACGACATTTCATGTATATTGATACCGACAGGTTAACACTCTTATGTATACTCACTCATGTCATATATGCACACCTGATTCATCGCTAGTTTATATAGTCACGTTCATCATATGATTTGCATAAAATAGTTATATTTATTTATTATTTCTTGTTTTGTTGATAACCGTTAGTAGTTCATGTTCTTAGTAGCCTAGCGTGTCGTGTATAGGACCTAGATACATGTGTTTGTTGACTTAGAAGAGCGAGAAGAATTGAGATGGGGAGTTCCTGGTTTAAGTGATCGGATGTGATATTATGCTTGTTGATTATTCCAGGCTCGCACCAACGAAATTCCTGTGTAGCGTT
>BQKN01064206.1:259211-271277 GCA_022839385.1 Asparagus kiusianus
ATTCCAGGCTCGCACCAACGAAATTCCTGTGTAGCGTTGGGGTGGGTGATGTGATTGTTGATTATTCCAGGCTCGCACCAACGATATTCCTATGTAGCGTTGGGGTGGGTCTGAGGTGATATGATATTGTGTTTATTGATTATTTCCGGGTTCGCACCAGCGATATTCCTATGTAGCGCTGGCGTGGGTCTGAGGGGGGTAGTGAAAAGTTGTACGTAAATGATTTGGTGAACAATCGACTATCCGAGAATATGAACCTTGACTCTAGTGAGATGTGGACCAGTGAGTTGTGATAGGATGACTGGTTGTGTTCTTTTTATACATAGATTGGGGTTAATATTTAATTATCTACAATTGGAGACATATGGTATATACATGAGGGTTTCCTTGTTTGGATTATTTCGCTCGACGTACTACGTCTCTTGTTGTAGATTCTTAAATATTAATTCCATCTATTGTATGATCTTGTTGCTTGGATGGTTTCTGATCGTTACCTGCATGATCTTGTTACTTGGTTGATTTTTTGGTTTCGTCTGATTATTAGTATTCCAGTTGCACGCCCCTATTGTTATTCTATCATCACATGTTCTGTTTTTATTTCTGTTATCGCATTGACCACGCATATGTTATTATTACTGTTATTGTATTTGTTCCTGGCTTGGGGAATCTTGCCGTGTGTTTCACACGCTGACGTACTCCTATTTTCTGGGTGTACGTCAGATTTAGGAGATGAGCAGCCTCAGTACGGGATAGTACAGGAGCCAGAGGATTTGCAGCAGTAAGGTCTTCCAGATGGATCAGAAGAACATCTGAAGCTTAGACTTTTTATTTCTGTAGTAGTTGATGATCAATAGAACTCTTTTACAGTATTTCTTTAGTTGATAATGAATTTAGTTATTTTATCAGTACTCTTATTAAGGACTATGTATTTTATTCCTAGTTGAACTGTTTTTGTAATAAGGGCGTATTTGACCCATATTTTTATGTCTGGGATGATTTACCATTGATGATATGTTATTCTTGTTCTGGGTTGTCATTATATTCTTGCTATGTGTGATCGGGGACCTGTGACTTCGTTTTGTTTTGTTTCCAGACGCTTAGAGTATTAGATTGAGAAGAAGAGGTCTAGCACTTATCTCTCCTCAGTCTAATACGTCGCGGGCTTGCTCGCGTCCCGATTCCCGGGTATTTTGGGAAGCGGGGCGTGACATTTTGTATAAAAATGAACTCTCTATAAGATGGTTAACCAGAATCAAAGGTTTCAGTTTGTAAAAGTTCTCCAATGTTCTGTTTTATAAAGGTTTAGATCTAAAATTTGTTTAAACAAGAGTTAAATCACGTTTACTGTAATCAAAAGTTTTTGATTTAGTTTCTCTGTATTTTAGAATGTTGGGAATATAGTTTTCATGCTTAAAATTTATTATTTTTCTACAGTTTGATTTATAGAGACATTAGATCTGTGTTATCGTGGAAATATGCAAATTTTTTGTTACAGGTTTTGAGCTGACAGAAACCCAGATTTGGGTTTCTGTCCGCTTGGCGGTCGACCGGTGTGGTCGACCGTTAGGCTCGCTGTAGGGGCGGTAATAGCCTACGGTCGACCGCACCGGTCGAACGTGACGTCCAACCGGTCGACCGCAACGTCCAACCGGTCGACCGTGACATTCTGCCGGTCGACCGAGATGCCTAGCGGTCGACCGCCAGGCTCGTATTAGAGTGCGGTCGACCGAGTCAGTCGACCGCCGCACTGTCTGTTGCAAACCCCTGTATTGTGTATTTTTGGATATTTTACTCATGTTCGAGTGTTTGCCTGGATTATCTGACTTTGGTTTTTTAGTCTTACTTTGTATTCATGCATGATAGAAGACCTGAGGGTACAAAATGTGGATACACACTAATTTGATTGTGGAGTGATATAGGTAAATTCCACTATATATCTCAGTGATATTTTCACCATTTCTCAGTCCTCGTGTTGGACTATAATCCATAGAAGTCCTCGTGTTGGACTATAATCCATTTTAGTCCTCGTGTTGGACATTTGCCACTTACTCCATGAGTTTGGAAATCATAGTATCTAGTTCCTATGTCGGACATATTTCTTAACCCTGTATATGACTTTCTCACAGAAGATCACGACATGACACTTATGTAGATTTTAACATGAAGTCCATGTAAGCTATAACATGATATTCATGTAGTCTATGCCATGGTACTGTACTTATGTCCTGAGATTAGTTGTATTTCTTCTATTATTGTTCCTGCACTAGAACTTAGGGTTTGGTGGTTAGGAGTTTATAATTTGAGATACAAGGTATATACATGAGGGTTTCCTTGTTTGGATTATTTCGCTCGACGTACCTATGCTCGTGTTGTAAATTTCTAAATACTAAAACCCCTTTTTGTTTAAAACTTATGTTTTGAGACTTATTATGTATTGACTGTATTTTCATATACAACGAGCCCAGTTCCCTTGGGGTGGTTGTGATGTTACTCGCTAGCGCTTTGACGCTCGTTGTCCCTCCCCATTTCAGGTAACGAGTCAGGAGCCCGGAGAGTCGCAGGTTGATGGCGACACACCTTAGTGATAGCTGTTTAGTTATGCTTATGTTGGAGCTCCACTATAGATTATGTTAGGCAGTTGAGAGTATTGTTCTAGAAGTTGTAAATGATGTGTGCCTTATTTTCTCTTGTCAGATATTGTACTTGAGACTTGTTGACTACTCCAGTTTATTTATTCAAACATTGACTATGTATTTCCATTTGTTGGATGATGAGATATTTATATGATTATTATCATTTCATCAGCCCTTCGTGTATTATCTTTTACTTGCTTTTGTACCTACACCTGTATTTGACTCTACTAGATAGATATTAATTGTGATGATGAAACATGTTGTTACACGGTGTGGTGCATGGTAGGTTTGACATTCTTGGTTTTACCTTGGACTGCAGCCTCGTGTGAACCCAGGGGCGTCACAGGTTTGGTGTTAACATGACGGAAGTTTGTTGCGATCGGAGCAACTTTGTGAACTTATCATCCTATTGAAGAGGATTGATAAGTTGATTTGTCAGAGGTTTAGTATTAACATGACAAGAAAGATATTGTGATCAGAGCAATTTTGAAGACTTATCGCTCTATTGAGGAGAATCGATAAGTGAATTTTTGTCAGAGGTGTGATATTAACTTGACAGGAATGTGTTGCGATCGAAACAACTTTGTGGACTTATCATCCTATTGAAGAGGATTAATAAGTGGATTTTGTCAGAGGTTTAATATTAATGTGACAAGAAAAATATTGTGATCGGGGTAATTTTAGAGACTTATCATCCTATTAACGAGAATTGATAAGTGGATTGTTAGAGGTATAGTGCTAGCATGACAAGAGAATGTGTACTTGTGACTTGCACAAGATTTTAGGAATTAGCGTCACGCTGGGGAAACTTGCTAGGTGAGTTTATCATCAGGAACGATGAGTTCTGATACTTGTGATTTGAATAAGATTTTGAAGACTTAGTGTCCTGCTGGGGAAGATTACGAGTCGAGCAATTTCGAAGACTTACCATCCTATTGTCAAGGATTGATAAGTTGATTGTCAGAGGTGTATTGTTAACGTGATAAATTGGGAGTGATGCAAGATGCATTCATACTCTGTGAAGGTGATGATCGTCGGAAGTGTAATGTTAACTCGACGATGTGAAAGATTCGTTACTCTTAATCCGGTGGATTCCAAGTATCAACCTCCAGTCTTGATTAAGACTTATCAGGGGAATAAAAAAAGGTAGACAAGGCACATCGCCTAGTGAGGCACTATCCATGAAGTCGGAATAGAGGCACATCACCAGGTAGGCCATTATCTGATGAGTTTAACTATCAGAGGTAACTGTGATAGTTTTGTGGACCTGCCATCCAATTGAAGAAGATTGGCAAGTTGATAGACTATCAGAGGTAACCGTTAACGTGATAGTTTTGTAGACCTGTCATCCTATTAAAGAGGATTGGCGGGGGAATTTGAGAGAAAACAGACTATCAGAGGTAATCATTAACGTGATAGTTTTGATAGACTTCGTGGTTGATGTTTTCGTCAAAAGTTTCTTTCATCGTAGATTCCATTAATCTTTAGTCGATTACAGAAAGTTACAATAAAAAATAAGCAAAATTACAACTCTTGAGAAAATAAACGCAGGATCGTTGTTTGGATCACTGCTTTCGTGGGTTCTTTGCCTGTGCCGGGAACGCTTTGGTTCGTGGACCACCGAATCACAGATCGTGGAGAGGGGGCTTATGATTCTGACCTCATTTATCGAAGTGAGAATTTGAAACGATATCTTATCGAAGTAAGATAGTCGTTCTTCTTGAAATCAAGTCAAAGCTTGAATGTCAAGGGATTGCTCCAAGAACTTAGATCTCTGCTCTCTCTGCTCTGGAATGCTCTAACAAATGCTCGATCCTCGTCAAAAGTGACCCTAGGGGGGTATTTATAGCCTCCGGGGTCTGCAACTGCAAAAACTCAACAACCGAAGAAATTAGTACGGCGAGACAGTGTTTACTGTCTCGCTGGGCGAGACAGTGTTTGCTGTCTCGGCCCGCGAGATAGTAAATTTACTGTCTCGCCCAGCGAGATAGTGAATACTGTCTCGAAAAACAACAATTTTTCCTTGTAACTGCTTTCCCACGTTTCAAACTCCGTTATTTTGGTAGTTATTCACGTGATTTTCGCCCACGATGTTTTCCACGTCCCTTGGCAGTTAATGGACACGTGTGTGGCGGTTATCGAGGTGGTTTTTTGACCAATTCAATGTTGTCTTGCTGGCGAGACAGCAAAGCCTGTCTCGCTGGCGAGACAGTTCATACTTGTCTTGATTTTCTCAAAACAGTATGAGATCAACTCTTGTGATTTCTTTGAGTGATCTTATCTATGTTTGGGATACCTATTAGCATTTTTTGACGTCTACAGATACCCCCTCCAAAGTATTCCAGACGTATTCTTTTATAGAAGAGTCTGGGATACTTTGGAAAGATAGGTTTTACTTACGATCCCTTTAATGCTTGGTTGAGTAGATCGTGTAGCAGGACTTGTAAATGGCTTCAACCCTTGATCTCTTCTTCTTTTAGTCTATTCAGTTCTTCGTAGAATAGCTAATGTTCTCCCGGTGTCGCGTTTATCGCTTGACGGTTGTCGAGATCTTGAATCGAAGCTGGTATTTGTTCTTGTGGGTTCAGCTTTTGTCACTGAATTGATACATCCGCTGAGAGTTCATCAGGTTATCCTTAAGAATATTCGAATTAATATTCTCCAGAAACTTCCTGTTGAGGGTAGGGAAACAGTTTAGACTCGTGTACCCATTGGAGTGTCTATCTGTATCGCATTTGGCTTTTGACTAAGAGAATGTCCGTCGTCTCATGCTGCGAGGCAGCATTTACTGTCTGGCAGTGCGAGACAGTGTTTACTGTCTTGCCGTGCGAGACAGAGTTTTCTGTCTCGCTGTGTGAGACAACGTTTGCTGTCTCGCTGTGCGAGACAGAGTTTACTGTCTCGCTCAGCGAGACAGCGGGTATATAAACCGAACTTAGGTTTTTAGGGCTTTTTTCACGATTTCTGGGTGATTTTCTTGGGCGATTCTTAGGCGATTTTCGAGCAATTTTCGACCAGTTCTTCACCTCTTCTTCTTCTCTTTGTTTTTGATTTGTGTGGTGCTTCGGTTTGGGGAGATTTCACTCGGATCTCACAGGTTCGTTTCTCCTCTTTCTTCAAAATTTTGATTTTCTGCAATAGCGACTTTGCATGCACTGTTTCGGCTATATTTCATGACATTTTGTTCAATTTCACGTTCAAGATTGTAACTTTCTCGTTGGATTTTACTGTAGCTTGTGTATCCATCATGTCGCCATGTAGACCTCGCGCTCCCCGAGGCCGTTCGACTGTCCAGTCTCCTGAGGGGGCTGCTCCTGTTGCCGCTTCGCATGGGCGTACATCTCTTTTACCCTTTCACGAATTTAAATATTGTATTCCGTCAATTTCATATATATGTGCCTGTATTTGCATGCAGATCCTCGTTTGTATCCTTTGAGATACTTTTGAGAAGAGCCGGCATCCTCCTTTGAGGGGATCGACGCTTAAAAGTGTTTGTTTTGTTTGGACAAAACACACTTCAGAACATGCATGGGCGATTTCATATCATCCCACATGTGTTGAAAGGTTTTGGTATGCCGTTATAATGCCCGTACATAGTAACGCATATCTCCTTTATACATGTGGTAGATGAGAAATCGTCACACCTGTTATGAAATAGCGACTATATCTTATAGAATAAGGTATATCGCTTCCTCTATAATTTTAGGACTATTCTTACACAATTTATGTGTATTTCTTTTATCAGTCCATTTTTCTTCCACGATCTTCACCGTTGATGAGGTTACGGGTCAGAGCAGCGCCACTCATCCTTATTATGAGGGGCTCCCGTTAATTGAATCCTCTCCCCAGTTCAAATCTGACTATAGTGAAGAGGCTAGAGAGTTGATCCGGTGGGGTAGTTGTCGTGTTCTACGACGGTTAATCTCGGATACACCCTTGATTTCAGAACAAGACTCGAATCAATGTATAAGGAAGCCGGATTTTTTATTTGGCGACTCCATAAAGGATCCGGAGATTGCATTCTGCAAGCCTGCACAGTGGTTGCATGAGAGCGGCTCGTTATTTCTATATTTGCCTTGGATTCCTCGAGAACACTCGCTCTTACAGTTCAGGAATTTATCCGTTAACCGTGAAATGTTCTGGAGATTAACTGAAAATCACGAGCGCATACACTATGGTTTTATTGGGAAAGAAGCTACTCCAGGTTCCAGTGAAAGAGCTTCAGTACGAGGGCTTCATCCAGATGTCTTAGGTCAAGACAATATACCTCAAAATGAGACGACAGCGCAGGCCAATATCGTGAAGAACCGGTTAGCGGCAGTGGGAAAAGTATTACCCAGAGAGACTTTTAGATGTTATGGATGGGTACATTATTTTGGAGACAAGTGGTGGTGGACCAGAATGACTCGCTATGTGTTGAACCGCTGGGGGCGAGAGTTAGAAGAACTAGGGTTGGCGGTCCCGATCCGTGCTACTATGAGTGGTCTGCAGATTAGTGTAGGTCATTTCCTCTGTTTGTTCGAGATCTACAACCCAGACACTAATACATTCTTTACCAATAATAGGGAGCTCGGACTACCACTACATGAAATGATGAAGGTGTCTGGTTTGCCCATGGGCGATGTTCCATATCAAGAGTTCTTCCCAACTACTAATCAGCTGAACAAGATGAAGGATCGGTCTACTGTAACCCATGACACTTTATGGGAATTGACCTGCCATTACCACATAGCCATGGCCGAGATGGAGACCAAATCTAGAAAGAAATCTCCCCAAATTAGCTTAAAACAGTTCGCCGATTATCTGTTCAAGAACTTAGACAACCGCTCAGAAGATGTACGTGGATTATCCCCTTTGAACCCGGGTGAAATCAATCGGCTGTTGGAGAAAACAAATGCACAGACTTACACCTCTCATTCAGAAGATGGATTTCCGCACGGGACCAAATTCTGTTCTTATCTGTGGTAAGCTGGTGTTCCAATTAGCCCTACTGCTCTGCTGGCTGGTTTCCTGGCTATATGTCTAAAGAGGTGCGTAGTTCCCCACCAGTCCTCTGATGCGATGCCAATGGAAGTATTGTATCCAGCCGTTCAGCTAGCTACAGGTCGCAAATTATCTTTGCTTCCCGCTATGGTGGCTGCTATTCACAGTGGATTACGGCAATTAATCTCTGTGTTTACCCAGGAGAAAAAGAAACCCTCCGCCAGTCTATCAGTTCCGAAGCTAGAGTTGCCATATACTTATCTAATGGCCTGGTTAGTACTTCACCGGCCAGATTTGATGGAAGCTCCTGAGACGGTAGATCCCAGCCTTCCTTTGTTGCAGAATCTTGAGGCTTGCAAATGGATCAAACATCGAGAGCCGGACATAACAAGGCAGTTCAAAATTCACAAGTGTTGGGAATTCTTCCCCTGCTTCCCTCGGTTCTCCGGTACCTACAACACAACTTTGTTGGATGCTGAAGACCCAAGGCAGAATCGCACCATCTTGGATGTCGGGTGCTTCAGATGGTTGATGAACATTCGACCTGGTTATTTGTTATTTCGGGTAAAAGATGTTTGTCATATTGAACCCTATCTTCCATGTCGATTTGCTCGTCAATTCGGCTACGACCAGATATACGTCGGCAACCCGAACTGTCACCTTAGCTTCCGAGGAGGACTTATTGATGGCGCGAGAGCCTGGTTTTGGAGCATTGCCGGCTGCACGAACGCTGAGTTTGATCTTCCCTTGGAAGCGCCGCCTCTACAGATGACCTTTTTATTTTGTAAATGGTTGCTTGCTGCCAACATTGTCACCCGGTACGGGAGAAGGTCGGAATCAGAAGAAGAGACAGCCCCGCGACGCTCAAGCAGAGCGACACGTGAAGTTATGACTTCGCCTCAGAAGAAAGAGGCTGCTGAATCATCGAGAAAAGGAAAAGAACCGGCTCGTTCAGCTGGTAGTGAAGAAGAGTTTGACTCCGAGGAAACGGAGACTTCTGAGGAGGTGGGCGAGACCGGTTCGAGTTCCGATGAAGCACCAAATCTCCCTGATTCTTTCTTTGAGAGGGGACTCGTAAAACCTTCCGTTTCTCCTGCTCAAACGCAAGATGCTCCGAAAAGGTGGAGAGAGAGGGTTGTGATGACTTATCCCAATCGTATGACGATGGAAGTTCACAGTGGAGATGAAGAGGATGAAGAGGATGAAGTGCCTCTTGCTCGTCGACAAAGATCACGACCTTCCACTCAAGCTCAAACTCAAGCCCTTCCTGGAGTTGAATTGCGCACCAAGTATCGTTATGAAGGCTCTGGAATCCAGGATGAGGCACGTCCATTGAAAAGACAGAAGAAATCTGCCTCCAAGCCGCGTGTTCGTCTTCCCGCTTTAGAGGAAACGCCCGCTCGTAGCACCTCTTCAGAGGAACAAGGTAATAATTCATTTTTATTGTTCTCAAACTTCTTACCGTTTAAACTCACTCCATACTCGACTTCTGTAGGGAGTCAAGAAGAAGGAGAATATCAAGCTGAAGCTACTTATCCCGGCGGTATGGAATCTGAGGAGCCCAGTTTCGTTCAACAGATGCAGGATGCTCTGAGGGATGAAATAACTGGTGTTCTACCGACTTCAGACATCAACCTACCAGCTCAAGACTCAGGTATTGATCTCTCCCCACTTGGCAGAGAATTCTGAGAAATGAATAAGTCGGGACATGTGCCTCCTCTAACGACTTGTGCACTTTGTATTCTTTTAGTTAAACTAAAAGAAGTGGGTGCCAGTGGCGAGGCTCCTGAATCCATCCCCATCAACGAAGGTAAAGTTAATTTTCACCTCGGACAACCTCATTTAGATTCATATATTATTTATAACTCAATGCATCCTGTAGATGTTATAATGGATGCACCACCCGAAGGAGAGACTACCCATATCCCTAAAGTCGACGATTTTACTGATTTCGACTTTAATATGGACATCTCAGAAGACGACCATCAGCGAATCTCCGATTTGTTGTCGGGGAAAGCCAGTGGTGCAGCCACAGAGTTAGCAGTTGGAGCTGGTTTAACAGAAGCAGGTCCTTCTGAGAGTAAGGCTTCCGCTCTGTAAACTCTTCATCATATATTTTCTCCCTTGATTAATCGTGTAAATGTTTGAATTATAAGACCAGTTGCCAGAACTGATACAGCTATAATCGCTGGAGCTTACGATCAACCTGGGGGTTGTGATCTCTCATCATGGGCAGGAACCGAAGTTGATCTTCAATCATCTATTCCTGAATCTCAACCTGCTACCCCTGTAGATCCCATGATGATCGAAGTCAATGTCACCCCTCAAATTAGTCTCGTTGCCACAAAAGCGAGGCCAACTGAAGAAGTTGGTACATCGGCTGGTGTCGTGCTTGGAATTGGTGAGTTTTAACCCTCATTCGTTTCAAGTTTCTGATCAATACTCCATTATGCTCATTGCGATCTTTTTATTTGTAGAATCTTCCCTTGAGAAACCCCTCGACTTAGATCCGAAGTCTTCTGAGGTTGAAATTACAGAATCTTCTGACGTAGCTGGCGCATCAAAAGCTGCCACTCCCGAACCAGCTTTGACTATTCCGGAAATCAGACTACCCTCATTAGACAAGCCGGGTTCTGCTGAAGGTTCTTCTATTAAATTTAGCATGTTTCAGATCGCTTGTATGTACATATATCTTGTACTGACTTATTTGCTCTTGTCGCAGCTTCTTCTATCTCATTATCAGCCCGCATTCAAGAGTTATTGTCTGATGAGGATCCGGAAAAAATCGTCATTTGCTCTGATCTTCACGGTTTCGTCTCTTTTTGGAACTTTATGGTCGATCGTATTCTCTTAAAAGGTTCACCTTTTGAGAATTTTAAGAAACCGTTTGATCGTTATATGTCGGGCATCCGAGACGAAGGATATAACGACTTAGCCGATTCGATCGACGTTTATTTAGTCGAGATGAAGCAACACATTGAACTTCTGAAGGATCTTCGTACTAAAGGCGTACCCTCCTACATCGCTTCTCATATGGACTTCAAGTTGCGGGCATGGCGCGATTCTCAGAAATCTGCTAACTCTGAACTTCAAAAGCTAAGAGCACATAGTCATCAACTCAGGGTGCATGTCGCCAAAAGAATACAGGCTAAGATCGATCTACAACGGGATTTAGAGTCGAATCAAGCTGAAATAGACCGTCTAGAAGAGCAACTTGCAAAAGCCAGGGGCGCTCGTGAAGTTATAGCATCTGAGTTGACGAAGACAACTCAAATTAAAGAAAACCTATATCAGCAATTGAATATTCAGGATAAGAGACTTGCTGAAAAAGAACAAGAGATCGCTGAAGTTCAAAGTGTTGATGAAGAAGCCTTCAAAATTAAACTGACCGCTGAGCTTGAACAAGCTTACGCGATAGAACTTTCAAAACTAGAAGATCAGATTCGTCAGTATAAACTCTTGTAATTAGAGAACATGTATTTTTTTGTTTGAACGTTTTTAGTCAATATAGTGAACCCTTTTGCTCATTGAGATTTTATTATAATTACTCATTCTTGTTTAGAATAAATAGCCACAATAATTATAGGATTTTTGGCAAATCCTCAGCCATCAACGGATTTGATATGCCTTTACCGACTACCATTTGAATCGAGCTAGTATGTGAATTATCTAAGTCCGTTTCACATATAATATTGAGCTAAAAGACTTAAACTCTTTTAGACTTTAAACTACAACATTGAATATGTAGGCTACATGTGTTAGATGTAGACTTATCTCTAATAAGGGATAAAGATAACATCCCCCATGTGTGAATGACATGGATTTTAAAGTGTAGATATGTCACATTCTCTATGTATGAAAACGAACCTAAGTCGGTGAAGAAAGAACTTGGATATTTCAGTTCAGAGTTTCTTGTTTGTTGGTAAAGAAAAACCCAGAATTGGAGAGGAATAATTTCATATTCCGACTCCTGGTCTCTTATTTGTTGGTAGAGATCAACCCAGAATTGGAGAGGAATAATTTCATATTCCGACTCCTGGTCTGTTGTTTGTTGGTAGAGATAAACCCAGAATTGGAGAGGAAGAATTTTATATTCTATCTCCTGGTCTCTTGTTTGTTGGTAGAGTAAAACCCAGAATTGGAGAGGAAGAATTTTATATTCTATCTCCTGATGCAAAGGAAACTCAAAGTAGGATCTCTACTTAGGGAATCCGGATTGGTTTGAATAATTCTAACTGTCATAAGGTTTGATTATTCAGTTTGTGGACCTCTCGTTCATGGAACGAATCAAGAGGAGATTTTGGTTGTGGTCCTAACTGTAGGAAGGTTTGACCAAATGGGGGTTTTGAGATGATCCTAACTGTTTAAAGGTTTGATCACTTAATTTGTGGACCTCTCATTCATGGAACGAATCGAGAGGGGATTTTGGTTTTGGTCCTAACTGTAGGAA
>BQKN01064206.1:271287-330689 GCA_022839385.1 Asparagus kiusianus
ACAAAAATAGTAAGAGGGTCTTAATTATTTTCATCATAATTAAGAATGGATTATTCACATGATCATTTTCCATTGAGAATAATCAACTGATAACAGGTTATCCTGAAATATCTTGTATAGGACTCTCTAGGAACTTCCCGTTTTACATAGGTTATCCTGAACGTATTACGGGTAATACTTTTTCAGGAACTTCCCATTTATTGGCATCATTAATTTATTACCGTCCTGGGTAACCAGACGATATGCACCGTTCGAATAGACTGTTTCTATCACGAACGGCCCTTCCCATTTAGGTTCAAACCTTCCTTTCTTCTTAGAAGTAAGAATCATAGGTCTTCGGACGGCAAGAACTAGGTCTCCTTCTTTGAAACTTCGTCGTCGGACCCTTTTATCAAAAGTCCGAGAAATTCTAGCTTGATAAAACTCAATTTGTTGCTGAGCTTCCAAGCGCTTCTCATCTAACATCTCTAATTCCTCGAGACGTTTCTGATGAAGTTCTTCCGTTGTCATTTTCGTTGCAAGAGCGACACGGAGGGAAGGAATTTGTATTTCCAGTGGCAGAACAGCTTCACATCCATATGTTAAGGCATATGGGGTTGTTCCGGTTGGTGTACGGACAGTTGTGCGATAAGCCCACAGGGCTTCACCGAGTTTATCGTCCCAATCTCGTTTATTGGTTTTCACCAATTTTGCTAAGATTTTAATGATGGTCTTATTAAAAGCTTCGGCCAATCCGTTAGCTGTGGGATTATAAGCGGTTGATGAAACGTCCTTAATTCCGAATTTACCGCAGAATTTGATAAACGCGTTGCTCACGAACTGAGGACCATTATCGTGCACTATTCGTCTTGGAACACCATACTGATATATGACATGGTGTTTGATAAACTTGATGACATCACTCGTCTTTACTTCTCTAAGTGGAACTGCTTCTGCCCATTTTGAGAAATAATCGGTGATTGCCAGAATGAAACGGTCTTCTTTAACCGAAGGCGGAAAGATAGGACCTAATATATCCATTCCCCAAGTTTCGAATGGCCATGATGTCGCCGATGGATGTAAATATTCAGGAGGTTGGTGCATATAATTTGCATGTAACTGACACACTTCACATCGTCTTGCGTAGTCGACTGCATCTTTTACTATAGTTGGCCAGCAATACCCGATTCTTCTAAGTCGATCACAGAGTTTAGGACCGGGCTGATGTGCACCGCATATCCCATCATGCGCCTCTTTGAGTGCTTGTTCCGCTTCTTTGCCGGAGAGACAACGGAGTAAAAGACCGTCGTACGATCGTCGATACAACATTTGTGCTGTGGCGTTATAGTAAAATCTCAGCGCTCTCCGTCGAATCGATTCCATTTCTCTTACATCTTCAGGCAATATACCATGTAGGACGTAGTCGATAATGGGAAAACGCCAATCTCGAACTTCGGGCTCAACTGCTGTTGAGTATGTTTCTTTAACATCCGAGTCGTAGATTAGAACGATAAGCTGATGGGTCCTCACTGTAATCAATTGCTCTGTTTCGGGAGGTTGAGCCAAGGATACCGACAATGCCGCCAATGCGTTTGCATACGTGTTCTGGAGACGTGGAACATACTCGATGAAAAATCCTTCAAACGAGTTTGCCATCTCGATGGCCACCTGGTGGTATGGAATCAGGTCTCGACTTCTGACTTCATACTCTCCTCGTATTTGATTAATTACTAGTTGAGAATCCCCAAAAGCTTTAAGGTATTCGACCCCCAGCTCTTTGGCAAAATTGAGTCCGATTATCAATGCATTGTACTCGGCCACGTTATTAGAACATGGTCCGGTCAACGAGTATGCTCTAGGCAAGACATGCTTTTCCGGGGAAACTAAAACGACCCCCACTCCTGAGGAGATTTTAGAACATCCGGGTGCGCTTGCCACATTGGTTGCGCGTGAGGCCCCATCGAAGTACAACTGCCACACTTGTTGATGTGAGGTGGTATTAACTTCGTGGGTTTCATCTAGCAGATCGTCGTACAATTCGACTATATCCTTCGTAGGGTTTTCCGCCAGAAGATCGCAAATAGCTCGTCCTTTAACTGATTTTTGTTGCTTAAAGTACAAGTCGTATTGCGATAAAGTAGAGCCCATCTAGCTAAACACCAATTCATGGAGGCCGGCTGGGTCATGAATACGCGTATTGGGTTTATGTTGGAAATGACATAAATTGTCTGTCCGACTAAGTAATGTCGCATTTTCTGGATTGTAAATACCAATGCAAGGCATTCCTTCTCGATCATTGGATAACGAGATTCGGCTCCTACTAGTGTGCGACTCAGATAATATATCGCTTGTTCGTGACCGTTATCGTCGTCTTGTGCAAGTAATGCACTTAACGAATGGCTCGTCGCTTTGACGTAAATCAAAAACGGTCTGCCTGATTTCGGTGTAACGAGAATAGGTGGGTTTGCCAGATATGTTTTAATATCTTCAAACGCCTTTTGGCATGCTTCATCCCAAATGAACGACACGCCCTTCTTTGTGAGTTTTGAGAATGGCTGATATTTTCCAGACAGATTTGATATAAACCGACGGATATATGCCAATCGACCTTGCAATCCTCTGAGTTCTTTAAGATTTCTCGGAGGTTGTAGCTCATGTATCGCCTTCACTTTGTCAGGATCGATGTGAATACCTTTCGTAGTGACGATAAATCCAAGAAACTTACCGCTCGACATTCCAAGGAAGGATTTAGTCGGGTTCATCTTTAGCTGATGACTTCTCATAAGATCGAACATCATCTTCAAATCTTTAATGTGATCGTTTTTGTCACGGCTCTTCACGACCAGGTCATTAACGTAGCATTCGACAGTCTTCCGAAGGTGTTCTTGAAAGATCTTCGTCATGGCTTGTTGGTACGTAGCACCGGCATTCTTCAGCCCGAACGGCATAACAGTATAACAGAAGACACTGAGAGGTGTTCTGAAAGCCGTATGCTTTTCATCGTCCGGATGCATCTTAATCTGATTATATCCTGAGAATCCATCCATAAATGACATTCTCTCAAACCCGCATGTATTGTCAATGATGACGTCTGTAATTGGTAAAGGGAAGTCGTCTTTAGGACATGCGGTATTCAGATCTCTGAAGTCGATGCAAATTCTGATTTTCCCATTCTTTTTAAGAACTGGCACGATGTTGGCTAGCCAATCAGGATGTTGTTCTTCTCTGACAAAACCTGAATCGATTAATTTTTTAACTTCAGCTTCTATCGCCTCCATAATTTGAGGACGATACCGTCTTTGTTGTTGCTTGACAGGTTTAGCATCCGATTTTATGTTGAGGGTGTGCATCGCTATGTTTGGGTCAAGTCCCGGCATATCTTCGTAATTCCAAGCGAAAACGTCGATATACTCTCTAACGAGGGCGATTAGTTCTTCTTTCTCGTCCGGTGGAAGATCACCGCTGATAAATATAGGTTTCGGATTAGCTTCGTCACCCATATTAATTTGGATTACCTTATCCTCAGTAGGAGGTTCTCTCTGTTCAAATCGATCGCCATATTGGATGTTCATGTAATGCATCTATGGGTCTTCCCAAATAGGCAACTGATCGTCTTCTTCAGTTGTGGAAGGATCAACTGTCGCCATATTCGTCATTAGGGCTTTGCATTTCTCTCCGATGCTCGTGTCAGAATCCCACATTGAAGTATCGGATGAATGCCCGCTTTTATTTCTCAGTTGGCTAATGATCTGCTGGCAATATTTGTCGTCAGATGACGAAGCGTAACCTAGACCTCTATTATGACTATAATAATTATCCGGTTTTCCTTTTGGTACATAGGTAGAACGGGGTGGAACCCTGACTCCTTGACCAAAATAAAGACCTTCACCGAGCGAGAGGTCATAGCCTTGCCTCTCTATGTAATCATTTGCTTGTGAACTATATCGAGAGAAATGCCACCCAGGCTTTTCCTCATCTGAGTTGCTATCCAAGAAAAGATCAGGAACTGGGGATGGATCCCCTTTTCCAAAGATTATTTCTTTCTCACCCCCTGTCTTTGCGGGTAAGATCACCGTTGTCCCGTCTGAATTTTGCATATACTTCATCGTCGTGCAAGACGAGCGAAGTGGCATGTGTAGATTAGGATTATCATACAATTCCTGCATTACATTATCAAGACAAGGCGAGTACTCTAAATCATCCTTTATTATTTCGTCGGCAAGTTGCCAGTTACAACTTTCGTCCGACGATTCATCACCGTCAAGATCGATTACAAGAGGTTCAATGTCGTTTAGTACAAGACCTTCACTATAATCGAGCCCGGCTTCGGTATCAGCTTCTTCACCACTGTCCGTGCCATGGGCCGATGGTTCAGTATCGGACTCAGCACTATACAAAAGGGAGTTAGTAAAATAATTTTCTAACCCCTTGAATGGTTGCTTATCCGCGACCACCGTCTTGACCTCCTCATTAGTGTCGACATATTTCAAACACTGATGGAGGGTGAAGGGAACTATAAGATTACCGTGGATCCATGGGCGACCCAACAGTAAGTTATAGGAAGTCTCTGCATCTATCACATAGCAGGTGACTTCAGACTTCAAATCTCCGAGTTAACACTTTACCCGGATTTTTCCCAATGGTCTTGATCCACTAGTATTGAACCCGTAGATGACCGTTCCTGTGGAGGCTAACTTGCTGGCGGGAATTCCGAGGTGGTACATCAACCGAAGTGGCATGATGCTAACAGCGGAACCCGGATCGACCTGAATCCGGTTGACCATGCTCGAACCGATATATCCTATAAAATATAACGGTCTATCATGCTTTGAATTCCTGACTTGCATATCTTCTTTCGTGAAAGCAATGCAAGGAAATTTGGTGGCTGCCAGATTGCAATGCTGCACCGACGACTCTGGCTCTTTAGGAGTTGGCTTGATCTGAGTGAGGAATACCTCAGAATCAGCCAAGGCTTCTTGTAAAGCTTACCTGGTTTCTTTCGAAAGGTGAAGCAACTCGTATAGCGTGATCCTTGCTGGGATATTAGCTAATTGAGTCATGACGTCGAAGCGGAACAGAGTATTTGAACTTTCCGGTTTGTCTCGTCCAATAGGTCGATTGAAATGAGGCTGCTTCGGAAGTTGAGCTTCTTTGGGTTGAGGTTCTTTCTCTTTCTGCTTAACAACTTTCTGAGGCTTCTCAACAGTCACAGGAGGAGTCGCAACTACCCCCAGTTCTGAAAGAGTTTTAGCATTTGGATTAGAAGTTTTCGGATATTGGTAATGGTATTCATTTCCACCCCTTGTAGCGAAAACTTCTTGTTCTTCATCAGAAAATGGCAGAGCTGCTATCTCCTCGTCGTCTTTCTCCGGAATCGCCGAGGCTCCATAACAGGACTTCTTCTTTCCTTTACCTTTCGATTTCTTCTTTGACGTGGATGTTGTCCACTGTTCATCTTCAAGCAAATCCGGATGAACCCAAAGGATTTCGTCATTAGGGGTTGTGTGTGGCACTAGCCCTTTTTGGCGCTGTCCATGAGGGTCATCATTGATGGTTTGCATCTTGACCTTCGACACTGGCTCGGCTTGAAACCAGGACAAAGGAACCGATCCGAAGCTAATGGAGACTACGTTTGCACCCACCTTCTTCTCCTTTGGCTTCGGTGTCACAATACCAACATCAATTAAGGTTTGTATTTTGTCTTTTAAGACATAACACGCCTTAGTGGGATGGTGGACCCTCCTGTGATATGAACAATATTTTGGGTCATTAATCTTCTTTGCTTCCTCTTGGTTTGTGACCGGTGGAAGCTTGATCTTATTGTTTTCCAGCAGGTATTTGAAGATAACCAGCACTTCATCATCTTTAAATGAATACTCCTTTGGGAATCTGGGCTCAGAGGGCTTAAACTGCTTCTGGGGTTGTTGATTCTGATTCGGCGCCAACTGGAATGACGACTGCTGCGGTTGTTGTTGCGGCGGCTGTTGTGACGTTTGATGCGCATCGACAGCGGCTCCCGACCCTCTTCCTCTGCCTCGAGGATTGAAGTTCTGTTTCTGATTCTGATTGTTAGCTGGTGGCTGACCCCTCTCTAAGTTCCTTCTCTTGAGAAATCGTTCAGCTTGCTCACCTCTAACTTTCAATTCTTTCCAGGTTTTAGAGGGTACAACTCCCATAACCTCTAATACATCCAAAGACAGGTTGTTATGATATGTCTGTAGGATGAATTCTTCGGTGAGTGGATCTCTGCAGTTCACCGCTTTGTTCCGGAATCGTTTGACAAACACATCAACCGACTCCCCATTCTTCTGCTTCTCATCCAACAACGTGCCAATGGAGACCTCCGTGTCGTCGTCAAAGAAATTGGTGAGAAACAGTTCTTCCATATCTCCCCAGCTAGTGATGCTTCCGGGTTTCAGGCGTCGGTACCAATCGAAGGCAGGCCCACGGAGGGTTCCTACGAATGACCGAACCATCAGGGCTTCATTTCCTGATATCGCGCCGAGATGTGACTTAAAATAAATTAAGTGCTGAGTTGGTGAACCCCTGCCATCAAAAGGAGTAAAGTTAATCAAATTAAATTTTGGGGGATAAGGAATGAGATCCCACTCCCTCGGGTACGGGTATGGAATACCCATTTTCTTCACTTCTTGAGCCATCATCAGAGCATTGACTTTGCTCTCAAGATCCTACATTTTCTTGTCTTCTTCCTCAGCCTTCTTCAAATAAACTTGAGTAGGTTGGGTAGCTGATTTGACCGGACCGCTTCCAGAATTGTCTTTATCAGGAGGAGGATCATCAAAGATAGTCTCGTCTTCTTTGTCATCATCCTTAGCTGTATGTACAGGTCTGGCATTGCGTTTGCTGGATTCTGCCTTTTGGCTCGATTCCGGTTGACTTTGTTGAGCTTGCAAATCTCGTACATGCTGCATTGTCAACTCCATCTCCGTTTTGATTTCAGCTCTGATATCCTTGCGTTGTTTGGCCAACGCTTCTTGCAGTATCTAAGCTAACTGGTCTGGCGTGATGGCGAATGACTCTCTCGCTCGCCCCACACTGGACGTGGTATCGTCTGAAGCGATAGCGGAACAAGTATCTGACAGCTTATCTTCTGACGATAAACCTTCATGCATCCTTTTGTAGTCTCGGCGTCGGTTGGCCCTCCGTCGTAACCGCTCTATTCTTTGAGAAAGACCCCGCTCAACTCTCCCTTCTGAAGAGAAATCAGGGTCAGGGTTGACTAGATGCTGTTTTCCTCTGCCGGTCATATTAATGGTGACCTCAGGGAACTCATCTTGCCGCCTTGCAGGTTTTCTCTGATTGAAACGTCTTACTTTAGATTTTGACGCCTCGTTCGAAAGTCTTTGAAATACAAAAACTCGTTTTGCTTTAGTTTGCGAGCAACTACATTCCGTCAATACTGCCTTGATGAGTCTCTCGCATGCGCAGTGTGATTCATCTTCTCGGATAATTCTTTTTCTTGAGTTACTGTTTTGATAGTATAGCTCATCACTACCGTGATTTGAGCAACCTATCTTTGGTTTGTGAACCTTGTTAACATGCACAGGACGATTGTTTGTCGTTTCTGGGCGATCCAAGGCTAAATTTTTAAACATACCCCTTTGCGGGTGTGGAGTCTTCATGGGTCCTAAGCGAAAATGAACCGGTATTCTCTCGTCTTGGACCTGAGCAATTCTGACAGGAGGGTGTTTACGCCCCCTGCATAAGAAACCACCAAGGGTTTGTTTGCCGAATTTGGGTTTTCTCTGACTGGTTTTTGCCTCGATCGTCGACCGAGGGACCAAGGCGATCTGCCATAGTGATCTTGAACTTAGATAAATCTGGGCTAACCCAGGACTTCAATGGTGATGCAGCAGACGGGCCCGGAACAGATACTTGCGGCGCCTTCGGTATCCAAACCTTACGGTTCTTTGGTGGCTTTTCAGACACCATCTCCTCTTTGCTTACTTGTTTTTGTTGGCGAAGAGCGTGGGCACGAGCGGCCTTCACCTTGCGCTTTTGTATCCGTTCCTTCAGGGTTGAACGAGCCCTTTTGACGAGGGTCCATTCCTCCGTCGTAAGCTTTGCAGAAATATGATTATCTTGCCGCTGAGGCAACTGAGTCATTTTCTGTTTTCTCGACCCTAGGTCCGCATAGTAGTGGACCCCGTCGGTTTGTTGCATGGCCTTGGCCAATTGTCGAGCACGGCGCTGGCGCTGTCTCTGACGAGCTCTCTTTGTCAGCACCGGTGAGCAATTCATCAATGACTCCTTAATTGGTACGGAGTCACTTGGAGCAGAAACGTTGCGGACAGTTTTCTTAGCAACGATCGGGTGAGAATCTTCACTTGCAGCCTTCATTTGCACTGCAGACTTGAAAGTTTTCCTGGAAGAGGAAGTCCTCCTGCACTTGCGCGGGGAGGAAGATTTTGAAGAGGAGGATGACAAGTACTCATCGAATTTCACCTGATCGAATTCGTATTCGATCTCTTCGCTGACGATGATCTTTATCGGCTGCGACACGGCGGCCTCGGTAGCGAGGCCGCTGGCTCCCACTGTGATCGCCAGTTTGTTTTCGTCAAAAGTTGCTTTCATCGTAGATTCTATTAATCTTTAGTCGATTACAGAAAGTTACAATGAAAAATAAGCAAAATTACAACTCTTGAGAAAATAAACGCAGGATCGTTGTTTGGATCACTGCTTTCATGGGTTCTTTGCCTGTGCCAGGAACGCTTTGGTTCGTGGACCACCGAATCACAGATCGTGGAGAGGGGGCTTATGATTCTGACCTCGTTTATCGAAGTGAGAATTTGAAACGATATCTTATCGAAGTAAGATAGTCGTTCTTCTTGAAATCAAGTCAAAGCTTGAATGTCAAGGGATTGCTCCAAGAACTTAGATCTCTGCTCTCTCTGCTCTGGAATGCTCTAACAAATGCTCGATCCTCGTCAAAAGTGACCCTAGGGGGGTATTTATAGCCTCCGGGGTCTGCAACTACAAAAACTCAACAACCGAAGAAATTAGTACGGCGAGACAGTGTTTACTGTCTCGCTGGGCGAGACAGTGTTTGCTGTCTTGGCCCGCGAGACAGTAAATTTACTGTCTCGCCCAGCGAGACAGTGAATACTATCTCGGAAAACGATAGTTTTTCCTTGTAACTGCTTTCCCACGTTTCAAACTCCGTTATTTTGGCAGTTATTCACGTGATTTTCGCCCACGATGTTTTCCACATCCCTTGGCAGTTAATGGACACATGTGTGGCGGTTATCGAGGTGGTTTTTTGACCAATTCAACGCTGTCTTGCTGGCGAGACAGCAAAGCCTGTCTCGCTGGCGGAACAGTTCATACTTGTCTTGATTTTCTCAAAATAGTATGAGATCAACTCTTGTGATTTCTTTGAGTGATCTTATCTATGTTTGGGATACCTATTAACATTTTTTGACGCCTACAGTTGACAGAGATATTCTATTAAACATGACAACTCAGCAAATTTATTATTCATAATCCAATGAACTGCAAATAAACCAACCCCCAGTCTTGAACAAGTGCAAAGAAAAAAGAAAGGTAGACATGACACATCGCCTAGCGAACCACTGTCTAACGAGTTTCACTATCAGAGGTAAATGTTAACGTGATAGTTGTTGGACCTGCCATCTTACTAGAGAGGATTGGCTTCAGCGGGCGTAGTATCTTTCGGTTCTGACTGGGAAGAGTGAGCTTGGTCTGATTGCTCAGGAGAAGATTGGGCTTGGTCCGATCGCTCAGGTTGATCCTGCCTACTTTGTTCTTCAGCTTTGATCCTGACAATAATCTTTTGAGCCTGTTCGCCTTGAGAGATTAGTTATCTCAAGGAATGGTATTCTGCAACCCTCATTTGTGCTAGAAGGTCGGTTTGCAAGTTGTGTCGACAGGTCTCTACCAGTGTAGACTGTGTCATTCTTGACGAACATCGTAGAGCTATGTTTCGAAACCTTTTGACGAAGGCTTTGACGGACTCCCTCTTCTTCTACTAAGTGGCGAGGAGAGTATGGATGGAGACTTCTGTATCCTCTTTAAAGAATCTTGATGGGAAGAGTCTCTCTAAATCTACCCACTTTTGGATATATCGGGCAGACAGTTTCCTGAACCATTCAAAGGTAACTCCCTTGAGGGTGCTAATGAACAATCAAGCCAGTATGGCGTCGTTTGATATCACATTCCCAGTCTGTGACTTAAAAATGATAGATATGTTAGTTTGGTGATCCCGTGCCATCAAAAGTTTGTAGTGTCGGGACCTCGAATTTTGGAGGATAAGGGGCTGCATCCCATTCGGCAGGATAAGGCCTGGTAACTCCCTCATCTTAGAGCTCGCTTCTGTTAGCAATGACATTTAGGCGAGTTTCCAATTCCTCAATTTTAGCCGACTGAGGATTTTGCTCATTCTTAGCTTCTCTTCCTTCATCAGAGGAAGATTCTAGGTTGTGGGCTTCTTGGTCAGAAGCCGTGTCATCAACCATTTTTCCCTTCCCTTTGCCTGTGTGAGGTCGGGACGAAGACGTTCTTCCTCTCTGGGAGACTTCTTGCCTAGGTAGCGAATCTGTCTTCTGAGATTTGGCCTTGTCTGCGACGAGTTGAGTTAACAGGGCCAGGAGTTCATTGATGGCCTTCTGCTGAGATTTGAGCATGGCCTCCTGCTCATCAAGTCTCTTTGCGAGATCTTCATGGTTTTCTGTCATATAGGCGGAGCTCTTATGTTCAACAAAAGAGCTTGATGATTGGGACTCTGCAATGGCTGAGTATTCATCATCGGAATTGGTTTCTCTGGCTAACCTTCGATAGTTGACAGGGGAATGGCTCATGTTCACGTCCGAGTGTGTTGGTAGATTCCTTCAAACTCGTTCGCGATTTCTCTGACGGTCAGTGAACGACTTGTCTCAGAGTCATCCGAACTAGGGCCTGAGACTTTTCCTCTACCGATCACATTGATAGTGACCCCAGGATACTCGGTCTCTAGAGACTTCTTCCTGTGAGAATGTCGTCGTTGGTTAGGCAAAGCAACGTTCGTAAATTGGTCGAACTCTAACAGTTTGGCCACATATGAGCAGCATTAATATCCTGAGAGGATCGTAGGAATCAGTCGTTCACAATGGAATGAACAAATGACTTGTTGCATCGGTCTTTCTCTCGATATGAACTCTCTCAAATCTGTTGTAAAGATTCGAGGAGAATTACTCACTGATTGTGAGGTTTGAATTGGAACCCCAAGTCCATGATTAGACAAGACTGGCTTTTGGTGAACATGGATCTGGTTGAGATGCATTGAGTCCATGAACTTCTTATATCTGCCCCTCAATCTAGTCGCTCTACGCAGAGTATTCGGGGGTCCAGGGGGCGGCGCGCCCCTGGCCAGGGGGTCCGGGGGGATGAAATACCCCCGGCGGGGTTCGAGGCAGTGCCCCGAAGCTCCACAGTATACACCAGGTTCTGTATTGGATTTGGAACTTGGGATGCGATGGTCGCGTTTGGCACTTGGGACGCAAGGGTCGCATTTGGCACTTGAGACGCGAAGGTCGCGTTTGGCACTTGAGACGCGAAGGTCGCGTTTGGCACTTGAAACGCGAAGGTCGCGTTTGGCACTTGAAACGCGAAGGTCGCGTTTAGCACTTGAAACACGAAGGTCGCATTTTGGTTTGGCGACATGAGGGTCGCGTTTTGGTTCTGGGACGCACTTCTGAGAGTCGCGTTCAGCCAGATCAACGCAGATTTGATGTCTGCATTTTGCTATTGGAACGCGTCTCTGAAGGCTACATTTTGATTGCACAACGCGCCACAAAGGGCTGCGTTTGGCATAAGCTGAGCCCACTCCTTCAGAGGAAGGGCTGTTCGAGCAATCTTGGCTAAACGAGAGGGCTTCTTTCGGCATAGAAGCAACATTTGGAGCTTTAGTCTCCTTGAAGACTTTGCGGATCTTGCGCATAGCCTTGAGGCTAAGAGATTCGGAGGAGATGGACTCCTCAAACTTGGCTTGATCAAACTCTACTACGAGAGTTTTGACGGTCGTTCTAATGAGATGAACATCGAATTGCGCCACCACTTCTTCGTCAGAAAAGCTAGTCCCCAGCGGAGTCGCCATCTTTTGTTTATAGGAAAATTGTAGTAAAGAGAATGAAAGAAAATTAACTTGTATTCCTTCGATCTCGATTATAACTCGATTACAAAAGAGAGGAGAATGAATTTGATTCTCCCCTTTGTTTAAAACTGGGTTCTTCACGGTGGCGATGGAGTGCCTCCTTCGAATGCTCGCGTCAAGTTTGCTCTCTGTTGATGATCCGACGTTTTGATTCACTAGAACGATGTCTTCTCCTCACGATTTGACGTTGTGGAGAACTTGCGTGGCAAGTTTGAAACTCTGGACGAGTTGATAACTCTGAATGAGTTGGAAACTCTTAAAAAAAGTTGATTTGAACCGAGAATCGGTTCTCAAGCCAAGGCCGAAGGCTTCAAGGAATGCTCCAAAGGATGAATGCTGATCTCTCAATCTATGATGCTCCAAGATCTCCCCCTTTGCTGCCAAGTCCCAGATCCGAAAAATACCAACCGAAAGGATGCCCGAATACCCTTTGCTCCAACCCCTAAACTGAATTGATTTTCAGTTATTTATAGAGGATTAAGGGGGTGTAACTGCCCCCAAATCATGGGAAATAGTTTTAAAACTGTTCAGGGGTGTGATCCCCTCTAAAATCTCTCTATAATAGGGTGTAACCGACCCCATTAAGTGGAGATACGGTTTTAAAAACCGTTCAGGTTCTGTTTGAACCAGTCAAACGCGTGGCTTCGACCCTCGCGTTTTGATGTTGTAATGTGGGTTCGACCCTCGCGTTTTGATGTTGCAACGTGGGTCCGACTCTAACGTTTTGATGTTATAACGCGGGTCCGACTCCAGCGTTTTACTGTTGACACACGGGGAGGACCTCCGCGTTTTGGTGTTGTTGTGCAGGGAAGACTTCTGTGTTTTGGTGTTGACACACGGGGAGGACCTCCGTGTTTTGGTGTTAGAGCACAGTGATGAGTTTTGCGCCTTGCTTTGAAGAGATTATCAACAAGTAATCTCTTTTGTCATAGAGTTGCAAAGATCATTGTCTTGTAATCTTCGTCTTGGCTCCTTGAAATATGAGAGTTGTCAGATTGTAACTCCCGATATTGATTGTGAAGGCTGTTGAATTAGAACTTTCATCGATTGTTATGAAGGTCGTCAGATTATAACCTTCATCGATCTACGTGAAAGTCTTCAGATTATAGTCTTCTGGAAGTCGTCAGATTGTAACTTCCATCATCGGTGTTTGATGGGGGATTAACTATCTATTGTGATTTTTAGACAGCCTACAATCTTATTCATAGGTTACCGACTGTTGCGTTTGGTGTATCTAGATCTGGTGGAGCTACTTCAAATTTTGGGATACTTCGGATGTTTGGTTGTCCAGCATATGATCACATCGAGGATGTGAGATTTGATACGAGTGCACATTTGGGATTCTGAGGCTCGTTTTGTTATCAGGTGAGGGTCTATAATTTTGTTCTTAGCAGGTATGTCATATTTGACTCTCAGTAGGTAGAGAGTGTTGATCATATGGTTAGGATATCATAGCGGGTGGAGGGTGATGCTACTCCACGTTGGGTGGAGATTACTTCATATACTCCAGATCATATTGCATCGTTTGAGATTCCAGCTAAGGTGACACAGTTTGGTGATCATATCAATGTAGATGCAGATGATGAGTTGGTTGATTCGAGTACAGTTGGTGGACATAGTTTTGAATTTTGATATGGTCGTTGGTTCACCTCAGATGAAAGTGTTTGGATCGTTTCACTTTGGAGCCATTGGAAGAGCTATCGGTTACAGATTTGTTGGTGGTGTTGGAGAATGGTTAGGAACTCTTCTAGTTTATTAAGAGCCTTTAGAGGCCATTTGGGGAAGCCTTTAGAGGCCATTTGGGGAACTATGTGAAGGCTTGATTCCTTGCACAAGAGGATACGTATACAGTCATTTTATGATGCAGCCGGTTTGGTGAGTTGATACCGATATTTGGAGAGTGATCACATTCTTATTTGGGTCTCGACTTGTTATGGATTGAGTCCGTTGTCGTGGATTTGTTCCAGTTCATACTGGACGCAACAAGTGAGACATTTGGTTGATATTGGTGTCGGCTCAGTTTTGGAAAAACTTTATCGATGTGGAGAATTATAGAATTGGTGAAGAAATTGGAGAAGAACAAGTTTCGGAAGCAGGGAAACGTTTTTGGTGATGTTCGGTCGACTGCGAGGCTAGGCCGATCGACCGAAAATGTGCACAGCTCAGGGTTTGATTCTGGACTTGGTGTGGTCGATCGCAACGGTCGACCGCCAAATCCTGTAATCAGATCCGAGGCTCTGGAGTTGGTGACGGTCGACTGCCGCTGTCGATCGCCAAACCCTAAATTAATTTTCTGGGTTCTGTCATTTTTCGCAGTCGACCACGTATCGGGTCAGACCCATTTTTGAGTTTCTTGTTCTAATTTGGATTTGTGTTTGGTATAAATATCAGACACGTTTTAGGGTTTATTTGGGGGGGTGAATTGGGGATATTTGGAGCACTAAAAAGAGGTATTTTCTAGAGCTATTGGCTAGGGTTTTGTTTGAGAGATTAAGAGTTTTGTTGGTGAGATTAATTGGTGAGTTTGAGTGATTTGTAATCTCAGTTTGTACTTTTCTTCTCTATTAGTGAAAACCCAATCCCCTTCTTGCCCTGTGGACGTAGGCAACTTGCCGAACCACGTAAAATTGATGTGTTTGTGTTTGTGCCATTATTTTGGTTTGTTTGGTCTTCTCTCTCGGCGTTTGTTTTGGTTCCTCGAAGCACAACGATTGGTGGCTTTAGTCCTTATCCATCACATAATATGAATTGATTATATCCATGCAATAATAGGATTTGTATTAATCTTATCAATTCACACTTCTTCAAACAATGAAACTCTTATTTGCAGATTGAACTCAAAATCTCGGTCAAAGCAAAGCGAGCCAAACAGTCACCGAAATCGAACAAATTTGAGTCATCATGACAAAAGATGATATTTTTGAGAAGAGGGACTCCGGATATTTAGAAGTGGGAGGGTTCTTTTAAAATTGTACAACTATAAATTTGCTGATTTGATAGAGATTGACCCTTTAAACTATGCCAAAGCCGGCTCAGTTTTTTAAACTATGCCAAAGCCGGCTCAGTTTTTTAAACTATGCCAAAGCCGGCTCAGTTTTTCTTAGGGAGCAAATTTTCACTGTAGACCGATTTTTAATTTCTATTATCGAAATCGACCGTGTTCTGTTTTATTTATCTGAATCGACCCAGTTTCTCGCCACGTCAGCGCTGTGACGAGAAAGAGGTCGATTAATTTTTAAACGGCCTCGTAAACAGTCGGGGTTGCCAACCCCGATTGTTTAGTCGATCCGCTACGAGGCCTTTAACTAATTGGTCGGGGTTGGGAACCCCGACCAATTCGAAATGGTCCTATTTCGAATTGGTCGAGGTTCCCAACCCCGACCAATTAGCAGAGCCCAGCCCCGCTGGGTTTAACCAGTGGACGAATTGGTCGGGGTTGGGAACCCCGACCAATTCGAAGCCCATTTCGGTGGTGCTTGGCCAAGGCAAAAAATAGTCGGGGTTGGGAAACCCGACTACTTATTCTGGGCCCCCTCCTGTATAAAAGCCACCGAACCCTATTTCCCTTGATCCCATTTTGTTTCTCCGCCTCCCTCTTCTCTCTTCCGTCCCCGTTCTCACGAAACCAAGCTTCAGATCTGGAATTTCAACTGGTTTCTTCGGCCAAAATTCAAATCAAAAGTTATCTTAAACTTTTTTATGTAATTTCTTCTACTCCTCTCCTCGTTTAACATGTAGAAATCTAGGATTTTTTTCTTAAAAATAAATTTCTAGGGTTCTCATTCATAAATGAATTTCGTGGGTTAGAGTTATCGCTGAAATTCGTTTGTATGATGATTGTTATTGATGTAATTAACTTTTAGGCCAAAGAATGTTTAATTGTTGAATTTTAGGGTTTAGGATTTACAATTTGGGAATTAGGGTTTTTGGTTGAAATTGTATGAGATTATTTGCATATTAATTTAATTTTTTATATTTAAATGATATAATTTTCTTTTGTATAGGTTGAGCAATATGATTTTTATTGCTTGTTCTTATAGTGGACAAATTAATTATGGGATGAATAATATGCCAATGTACGTCGGAGGGGTAACGACGCCATTAATGATCTCGGAATCATATAGTTACTACGACTTGGTTATGGAATTACACCGAGTTACGAAAATTGACCCACGAGAATACCGACTGAAAATTATATGCAATTGACCCACGAGACAAGCCGGACGCCCGCGATCAGTACGCTTAAAAGGTACTATGGATGAAGGCCGGGAAGGAGCTCCGAAAAAAATTGATGTGGATATTGCAGACAAAGCCGGGCATAGAAGATCTCATTGCCCGACCAATCCAAATAGATAGCAATTAACGAGTACAATTTTATACATTTGTAATTTTATTCTAACTCATTTATAGATCAATGCTTATAAAAAACTCAATCAATGCTTATAATAAACTCAATTTTTTTCTAACTCAATTATAGATCAAATAATGAATCATCATTATAGGTGTAGGCTGTCTAAAAATTATAAAAGATAGCTAACTCCCCATTAAACACTGATGTTGGAAGTTACAATCTGACGACTCTCACATATCAAAGAGCTAAAGCAAAGATTACAAAACGATGATCTTTACAATGCTCTGACAGAAAGAGACTATAAATCGACGGTCTCTTCAAACTAAGGCGAGGAAGTCCTCCCTACGTACCATCATCAAGACACAACACCAATGTGAACGTAAACATAACTTCATCCGCTGCAAACAAGCCTCCTATGTGAGATGATTGATCTTGATGGCTGCGACAACAACATGGCTGATATTACATTAGCAACTATTAGAGATGCTGATGAGTAGTTTAATGATTTTAGAAAAGCGAGAAGATCTAGAGAGCTGTGAGCAAACATTCAACATGTTGAGAAGCGTACGATCAAGCTATCTTAGTGGAGATTGTGACCTGCAGTTGATAGAGCGTTATTGGGATGCCTCAATTGTCACAAATGACCTGAATAGGACCTTCTCGACTGATCATTGATTTCATCCATATATAAAGACAGAGAAGGCATCCGTAGCCCTAACGCAGCTCCTATCGCTACCCAACGCAGTCCCAACGCAGCTCCTATCGCTGCCCAACGCGGTTCAAACACAACACGGACGCAGCATAACTGCAGCTCTAAATGGACTGCGTTCACAGTTGCTGAGCGCAGCATAAACGCATCATCCAAATGTGTACGCAGGTCCAGGCCCAGCAACGCACGATTTGTGTTTGACATGTTCAAACCTGATCTGGCAATCCCGAAACCGCTCTTCACCCACGTTCTGGGGAGGTGGTTTGAGTGGGTTGTTACACCCGATTAATGGGGCAACTAAACCCTCATCTAGGCGAGGATTATGGGGACAGTTACACCCATAATCTCTCTATAAATATCAACAAACTCAACAGAGTTAGGGGAGGACTAGGAGGATCGGATTTTGAGAAGATCGGATCGGATCGAGGAAGAGATTTTCTCTAAAATTGGAGCGGATTCTTAGAAGAGTCTGAAGGCAACAATCTTCAACAAACTGAAGATTTTTGGATCTTTAATACTTGGCTCATTAACCAAAATATTTTGGTTCAAACAACTCTTTTCTCACTAGAGTTTGTCACTCACTCTGAGGTACAATACTCGTGGAGAGCTCTTGGATAATTCAGCCATACAAGTCATTTCTTCCAGCAAGTTGAGACGTTCAAATCGTCAACGAGAAGCAAACTCGACGCGAGCACTCGAGGGAAGCATCTCATCGCCACCGTGAAGAACCCAGTTTTAAACAAAGGAGAGGATTCAGATCAATCCTCTTCTCTTTTGTAATCAGGAAATCTAATTGTAATTGAGAGTTGAGAGAGTTGTAAAACATTCTTTTTCTAAGTAGTTAGAGAGAATAAAATCAAATACAATTCTTTTATTATTTTCTTGTTACAAATTTTTCCACAAACAAAAGATGGCGACTCCGCTGGGGACTAGCTTCACTGACGAAGAAGTGGTAGTGCGATCTGACGTCCATCTCGCTAGAACGACTGTTGAAACTCTCGTGGTAGAGTTTGATCAAGCCAAGTACGAGAAAGCTCTCTCCTCTGTATCGCTTAGCCCCAAGGCCAAGCACCACATCCAAAAAGCCTCTGAAGGTATTCAACCCACGGTTGAGAAGCCGAAGAAAGTCCTCTCCTTTAACAAAAGTCTCAAACTTGCTCTGCAAGTTGAAGATTCCACACCCGTGTCAACACAACATATAGTGGGTGGTAAAAGGCCTATGATGGAAGAGAATCCCATTAACGCCGATGGCGTTACAGCCAAAACTCTAAAACAAGCCAAGAAGAACGCCGCTCGAAGACGGAGAAGATCCATCCGACGAGCACATCTTTGAGAAAACCGACCCTTGCTTCAATGCGAGGATCGCGTTCTCGAGGCCCCGCACAAAAACTGCGTTCCTACTCCAGAACGCATACTCCACGGCAATGAGCTTAACTATGAGCCCCGAGTGATACAGCTTAAACGCGACAATCAGCAGTGCGTTGTCCATCCAAAACGCACTAATGTAAAAGATGAAAACGCACCCCATAGGTGCGTCCAAACAAAACAGGATCTTAAGGGGCCTGTTTCATCAATTAAACACAGGCCAAAGCCTGGTGGTTATAAATCACAACGCGATCCTGGCGTTTCAACTTCAGAACGCGATGTGGTCCACCAAGTACAAAGGAGTCAACATGGGCTTAAGATTCATGTCCAACAAGGACCGGTCTCGCCCACTCAAGGGCAGGAGGTCTCATTCCCACCAAAGAATTATTCTCAAGTCTCTGATTTGCGAGAATTACTTTCTAGGGAAAAACCAACGCAGCGAGCAACTCACTCATGTCATTGTGAGCGGCTCATTTCAACAGTCCTCTCCGAATGTCATTGTTGTACACCTGAGCCTCGTAGGTCCGTATTCGATAGACTATCTGGCATTGCAAGACCTACCAAGCGACGACGTCATCAGAACAAGAAGATTTCTAAAGCTGAATATCCTCAAGTCACTATTAATGTGATTGGCAGAGGGAAAGCTTCTGTTTCCGCTTCTGATGAGTCAGAAAGGAGCCATTCCCCGACCGTTCGGGAAATTAGCGACGGGTTCGAAGGAGTATATCGACACACTCGGACGCGGACAGGAGCTATTCGCTCGGTTAACTACCAAAGGTTAGCCAAGGGGATTGTTTCTGATGATGAACATTCGGCAATTGCCGAATCTCAATCTTCAATCTCTGTCGTGGCTCGTGAAGTTCCCGCTTACATGGCAGGAGATCCTGAAGACTTAGCTAAAAGAGTGGACGAACATCATGTTATGCTTGACGCACAACAAGAAACCCTTCTTCAAATGAAGGATATGTTGGCTCAGCTCCTCGCTGAAAAAGGCCAAAAACCAGAATCCTCTCGGAAGACAACTTCTAAAGGAAAACAGAAAGTACTCGAGAATGTGGAACATGAGACTCACAGTTTGGAGTCTTCCTCCGAAAATGAGAAAGAGATGGAGAGAGAACCGAATCTTCAGTCAACTAAAGTGGATGAGCTAGAAGCCCGCCTTAATGCAATGGCTAATAGAAGCGAGCTTCGCGAAGAAGGAGTGATACGGCCTTATCCCGTAGAATGGGATACAGCTTCATATCCGCCGAAATTTAAAGCCCCAACTCTGCAACCTTTCGATGGTACGGGGTCGCCAAATCAACACATCTACTACTTCAAATCACAGACTGGAGATGTGGTAGCTAATGATGCCATCCTAACCCGTCTATTCATTGGTACCCTCAAGGGTGTCGCCTTTGAATGATTTATGAAGCTGCCTGCTGGCTCTATTCAGAAATGGGTAGACTTGGAAAGGCTTTTCTTAGCGAGATTCTTCGAAGATGACACGGAAGTCTCAGTCCCTACCCTTCTCGCCACCAAGCAAAAGAAGGGAGAATCTATCAAAGCTTATGTGGAGAGATTCCACAGCATGGTATTACGATGCCCATCAGGTATGACTCAATCAACTCTGGTTGAAACTTACAGGCACAACTTGCAGACACAGCTCATTGCCCAGATGGGAGTGGCAGAATGTCGCTCTTAGAGACAACTAGTATCACAAGGAGAACAAGCTGAAGAGATTGTCGCTCGGGTCAAGGCTGAAGAAGTTGTTCAACCCAAGCCCTAACAGCAACGCAACCAGAATAATGTGCCGCGCTCCAAGGGGAAGGAGACGTTAGCTGCCGATACCGATGCACGCACGCCATCAGGAAATCAAGGCAAATCACCAAACCAACAAAGAGCACCTAAGCAATACTCGTTCAAAAAGGAGCATGTAGACACTCTGTTCCAGCTTCTTCGGAAGAACAATAAATTGCAGCTCCCTGAAATCAGAAAGCCAGATGAAGCAGGAAAGGTAGACGACCCTAATTATTGTCGCTATCATAGGTTCTTGGGACATCCTACCAGAAAATATTATGTGTTCAAAGACATCTTGCAAAATTTGGTGAATGCTAACGTGCTTACCCTAAAGCCGGAGCAGAAGACTGTATCCACTAACTTGATTACGGTCCAGTTTGGTGACTTCCTCCCTATAATAGCTACAAATGGTGTCGTTCCCATCCCCAAAGGGGAAATGCACTTGAAAAACACCGACGTACACAATCAGAAGGACAGGGGGTTGATACCTCTCACTATCCCAAAAGGAGAAATAATGTGGGTCCATCCCGACTTAATTGAAGATCAGCAGTGGACAAACACCACGCATAAATAGGAAAGAGGCAAAGCTAAGTCATCCAACATGATTAGCCCTTCTGCTAATGAGAATAATGACCATCTCAAACCTCTCACCGACTCAGAGGAAGAGAGAATCGTCCTAGCTGCAGACCCAGAAGGTAACCCTGGTACTCGATCAGGAAAAGCTTACTTGAGGAACTATGATCGGAATACTCAAGAAGTCGAAGAACAACCCCAAGACACTGGGAGTTCTGTACCAAAGAAGCCGGTCGATAAAGGGAAGCAAAAAGAGCTCCGGTTCAACAAAAACCTTCACCAGGATCTTGGGGGAAACGAGTGCTCCCTTCCAATTCAATGTAATGGCGCAGCTGGCTAATATACCCGCTAGGATCACCCTATATGAGCTCTTGAGGTTGTCCAAAACCACCAAAGAAGCTCTAATTGAAGCTTTGAAGAACACGGAGAGCTTTATCACTCAAGTTACTCTAATTCCTGAAGCTTCTGAAGATCAGTCCTGCCTGCAATGCTTGCAAGCAGCAAGAAGTCTACCCCGCATATCATTCACCCAGGAAGATATGCAAGTCAAGCACAAGCATGACAGACCGCTGTATTACATAGGATACATCGGGTCATCAGAGATCAGCCGTGTTCAGGTCGACCCAGGCTCAGCACTCAGCATCATGCCATACAGAGTTATGCAAGTCTTGGGGATTCCCATGCATCGGTTGAACGCTACTCAAACTACCATCTTCGGGTTCAATGCTAATAGCACTCGGCCCCTAGGAAAGATCAAACTCAGATGTCAGATCGGAGACCTTAAGTCTGAAGTAACTTGTTACATCATCGATGCGGACACGTCCTACAATCTTTTGCTAGGACGTCCATGGATACATGCAAACCGCATTGTCCCATCTACTCTACATTAAGTCATGAAGTATGTCAATGATGAAGATGAAGTTCGAACCTTGATTGCGGAAAAATACCCTTTCAGATGAGTAGAAAGTTTCCACACAGATTCGGTCTTCTATTCGGAATCACAAGAGAAAGAAGATGTTGACAGCGGCAACGAGGCGGACGTCGAACCAGACCCCAAAGGAGATTGTCCGTGGGAATTGAACTGTAATATAATGGGTTCAGTCGAGAACAATAATAATGTACCGAGTGAGGGCGAGTGGTGCATTAATAAAGATTTTATTTTGGTGTACTTATATGATGAATCTTTTAAAGTTGAACAAACAGAGAATGATCATAATGCAGGTACCTATCCATGGCACACATTATGTGCAGAAACATCTCTCACATTGCCAATTAAGTCATCCTTCACTTCAGACGAAGAAGTAGAAGATACACATAAGGCTTTCTTCAAAGTCCCGGCCAGAAGGAAAGGGCAGAGGCCGATTCATTTCGGTAAAGTTAAACCCGAACCGCTCAAACGGGGAAGTTCCGAAGAAGATGATGGAGTTCCTCAATTCCATTATCACGAACTTAACTCTCTCCGATTAATGAAGCAAATGGGGTACAACTTTAACGAAAAACAAGGTTTAAACTTTAGGAAAGGAAGGCGAACACCAATTCGAATGTCTCTCACTCCCGAAGGAAAACCACCGGATTATTATCAAAAAACCAGAAGAGGCTTGAGCTATGTCACAACTCCCCCCGTCTCAGAAAACGAAATCAGTAATTATCTACGTTAAGACCATTCATCTGGAACGTCTTCCTGGGAATCTGACGTCAGTGTCGGACCTTTCTTTAAAAGTTTGACTGTGAACATGGTCTCAACTAGTCATCCAGATGAAGACACAGGGGGTGATGAAGAGTTAATCGAATCGACCAATGACCCTTGGATCAAGCGTCTCAATATCTTGTGGGATATGCGATTCGAACAACGCGAACCACCTACTGAAGATAAAGTGATCCAGGTCAACATGGAAGATGAACACGATCCTAAGCCCATCTTCATAGCTAAAAATTTATCATCATCTGAGAGAGAAGACCTTATATCTCTCATCCGAGAATATATAAACGTCTTTGCTTGGAACTATGAAGACATGCCTGGTCTCGACCCAAAGGTTGCCATGCATCGTCTCAACATCGATCCAGATGCAAAACCCGTTAAACAGCAACAACGCCGGTTTCGTCTAGAAATCATGGAAGAAATTGAGTCTGAAGTTAAAAAACTTATAGACTCAGGCTTTGTCAGAGAGGAACAGCACCCAGACTGGGTGGCCAACATTGTTCCAGTTCCTAAGAAAAATGGTAAAGTCCGAATATGCATCGACTTCCGTGACCTCAACGCAGCTTGTCCGAAAGATGAATTTCCTCTCCCTATCACGGACGTCAAGATTGACAATACCTGCATGCGGATATGAAAGGATGTCTTTCATGGATGGATTCTCAGGGTACAATCAAATCAAGATGCATCCTGAAAACGAAAAGCATACTGCATTCAGAACTCCACTGGGGGTGTATTGCTACACAGTGATGCCCTTCGGCCTGAAAAACATAGGCGCAACTTATCAACATGCAATGAACGCCATCTTCTATGAACATCTACGTAAGAAGATCGAGTGCTACGTTGACGATATAGCAGTAAAGAGCCAACACAAAGACGATCATCTTACGGACTTGAAAACGATGTTCGACATCATGCGAGCACATCAACTGAAGATGAACCCAACAAAATCATTCCTTGGGGTGTCAAGCAGAAAATTTCTAGGATTTATCGTCACATCCAAGGGAATTTCTCTTGATCCAGAAAAAGTACGTGCTATCCAAGACATGCCATCTCCGAAGAGTCTCAAAGAGCTCCGAGGTCTACAAGGGAGGTTGGCCTACATTCGGAGATTCATATCAAATCTTTTCGGACGTTGTGAACCCTTCTCTAAGCTCATGAAGAAAGGAGTATCATCTATTTGGGATAAGGATTGCCAAAGAGCATTCGAAAAAATTAAGGAGTATCTTACTCAACCGTCGGTTCTTGTAGCCCCAATATCAGGAAAGCCATTCCTATTGTATGTGAGAGCCATGGAACATTCTCTTGGAGCTTTGTTGGCCCAGAACAATGATCAAGGTCAAGATCAAGGCATCTATTACCTAAGCAGGACTATGATGGGAGCCGAACACCGATACAATCCAGTCGAAAAAGAATGTCTCGCTTTGGTATTCGCAGTTCAAAAGATGCGACATTACTTAGTTGGACAAACAAGTCACGTCATCTTAAAGGTGAATCCCTTGAGAGTGCTAATGACTAAGCCATCATCTCTAAATTGCCGACTTACAAAATGGGTCATTCTCTTGTCACAATATGATATGCAATTCATGCCCCAAAAAGCGGTCAAGGGTCAAGCGTTAGCAGACTTTTTAGCTGATCACCCGGTGCTAGGGAGATCTAAATTGTATGAAGAATTGCCTGACGAAGTCGCCGAAGCTTGCATCACTCAAGAATCTACGTAAGTGTGAAAATTATTCTTCGACGGTGCATCCAGAGCAAACCCTCATGGAGCAATTATCGCGGGAGTAGGAGTGGTGTTCGTCTCCCCAAACGGTCACGTGATCCCAAGAGGATTTTCCTTAATCAAACCTTGCACTAATAATGTGGCTGAGTATAATGCTCTGTTACTAGGAATGCAATTCGCCGAAGAACTTAATATTCGACACCTCGAGGCTTACGGTGACTCTCAGCTCATTGTAAATCAAGTCCGAGGGGAATACAAAGTACGTCATGAGGACTTAATCCCGTACTACTTCGCAGTGCTAAAGCAAGCTAAGAAGTTCTAGGGGTTCTTTATTGAATACATTCCACGAGCTCAGAATGCCTACACAGACGCTTTAGTGTCGTTGGCAACTTCGTTGGCATTACCGCCAGGGGCTGAAACAATGATCCCAGTCACAGGGCATAAGCTATACTGCTCTAAGATTCTTATAGAAGAGAGCTCATATAAGACAGCGACAGGAGAAGTCTGTACGACCTCGATGGAATTGGAAGCTAGGGATTGGCGGTTTTCGTATATCGACTATGCCATATATGGAATCTTACCTGATGACCCTAAGAAAGCGGCCACTATCAAGCGAAAGGCTCTCCAATTCTATTATGATGCAATTTCTCAAACCCTGTACCTTAAATCACATGATGGAGTTCTGCTTAGATGCCTCTCTCGGAAAGAAGCAAAAGAGGCCCTGAAGGAAGCTCATGACGGAATGTGTGGAGCTCACCAGCCTGGAGCTAAGTTGGGCGATCGTCTCCGACGAATTGGGTATTATTGGCCAAAGGTGTTCGCAGACGCAGCAGACTATGCTAAACGTTGTCATGCATGCCAGATTCATGGTGATTTTATCCATCAAGCGCCGGGAAACTTACATCCTATATCTGTATCTTAGCCATTTGAAGTATGGGGTATGGATATCGTGGGTCCAATTTCTCCTTCGACTTCCAAAGAACATCGGTTCATTTTGGCCGTGACTGACTATTTCTCTAAATGGGCGGAGGTAATCCCGCTAAGAGAAGTCAAGACGAAGAATGTGATTAAGTTTATTAAACATCACGTCATCTACCATTTTGGAGTCCCGAGACGGATAGTTCACGACAACGGAACACAATTCGTTAGTTTTGGGTTCCAGAGATTTTGTGATAAATTCAGAATTCAAAGTGTCGCATCTACGGCGTATTACCCCCTAACGAATGGCCTTGCGGAAGCCTTTAACAAAACAATTGTGAAACTTCTTAAGAAATTCGTTTCTAAGAGCCGACGTGATTGGGACGAAAGACTCGGCAAATGTTTGTGGGCCTATCGAACAACGATGAGGACCTCTACCAGAGCTACGTTGTTCTCCTTAGTATACGGCTGTGAAGTTGTACTACCACTTGAGATTCAAATCCCTTCTCTGAGAGTCGCAATTACAACGGGACTCACAGAAGAAGAAAAACATCGACGACGTCTACAGGAACTTGAAGCTTTAGATGACAAACGACTTCAAGCTCAACAACAGATTGAATTATATCAAGCCCGTATTTCTAACGCCTACAATAAAAAGGTTAAAGAACGGATTTTTAAGAAAGGCGATTTAGTTTTGGCTAATCGACGACCTATGGTGACGACTCACAAAACCAAAGGAAAGTTTAATCCTAAATGGGAAGGACCTTTTATGATAGAGACAGTCTATTCCAATGGAGCCTACCGTCTCATCGATAAAAAAGGCGACAGACTTATGATGCCAATTAATGGGAAATTTCTCAAGAAATATTACCCGTAAGTTGCAAGTCTCCGGAGCTTAGCTGGGGGTTGCCTATTAAAAGTTTGCTGTAACGAATTATTCTCCTACTTTGTACGTCGTCAAGTTAACACGACACCTCTGACGATTTAAGTTATCGAGAAATATTATAATAAAGAAAATTTCCTAAGTTGTTGGATTGATTTGGTTCAGTGGAAAAGTCTTAGCAACCTAAGGTGCGCACCCAAGGTTGGAAGAAAGAGCGTCTAGCTTCTCTGAACACAAGTTCTATAATTGCGTTTCAAGTCTCTCGGACGCAAGTATCAAACCCTGCGTTTTTGGGACAGACCCGCGTAGAGTGCATTCGAACACGGAATTTCAACCACAACGAAGAGAATCCCAGAGATCACCCTAACAACAGCAAAAGTGATCCCCAACAAGTTGGGATGCGTCAGATCTTCCTGGGCGCAAGCCTTATAATTACAACTCAAATTCTTGGAGTTGCGTTCAAACCTGTTTGGACGCAAATACAAAACCATACGCCCTCGATAGGCCTGCGTTCAAATCATTCAAACACAAGGGGGCAATCTTTCAGAAATTCCAACATCACATAGAGACCGCAGCATTTCAAAAAAAAACACAGGAAACACAATAAAAAGACAAGCAGTAGCAGTTCATTACAGGCAAAGTAGCAACTGTTACGAATGTATCAAAAAAAATTACTACAGGCCAAAAAGCATTATAAAAGTCCTTAAAGAGAAAATGATGCGAGCCGGGCTTTAGCCTGGGATATACATGCAGAATGCTTGGCTCGAACTTCTGCTTCGGCCCTCCCCCTCAACTCTTCAGCAGCAGCAGCAGCAGCAGCAGCTCCTGTTCGCAAGGCTTGAAAAGCCTTCTCTATCTCTAGCTTCAAGTCAGCATTCTGTAATTCCTCCAAGGTTTCCATAGTACCCGAGAAGAAGTAAATCTTCTCAGAACAGTGTAGAGCCCAACTACAGTTGATACGGGAAATAAGGCGTAGCACTTCCCAGAAGGAGTCCCGGAATTCAGGAAATGTGGCCCATCCTTGCTCAGTGATAAGGTAGGCTTGCCTCACCATGTTTTCCAAACGCTTAGTGAGGAAAGTCACACTCTCGGGGAGTAGGGTGAAAACTTCACCAGGAAGGACCATAGCAAGGGGTGTAATCAGAGGAGCGTCCTCTTAGAGAAATCCTTCTCCCTCATCATCAGATAGGATAATAGGCTCTGAAGCAGAAGCCCCACCTTGCAACAAAGCAAACATAAATTCAGTAAATCTCCTGACAACTGAATTTAAACGCAGGAGTCCAGACCTGCATCAAAATCAATTTGAACGCAAAGATTTAGACCCGCGTCAAATCATTCTGAACGCAATAAAACTAAAATTGCGTTCCAGGATAAAGAAAGTTTTCTGCGTCAAATATAACAGGATCAAGCCATTATTTCTTCCTACGTTCAAGATTATTGACTCCTCGTTCCATCAATGAACGCCGAAATTTCTTCCCGCGTTCAAGATTAAGGGATTAATCTTTTGTTTCGTCAATAAACACAGGAATTACTTTCAGTGTTCAAGAAGAAAGAGACAAGCAGTTGTTGTCAAAGAACACATAAATTGTTTTCTACATTCAAGATTGAAGAGACGAATCGTATTCGTCATCATCAACCAAGATCCGTCTAAGGGATCTAAAGAAAACATAGCAAAAAAAAAGAGAATGCTTGAACGAAGAAGACAACAAGGCTTACCTTGATGGCCAGGCATCGGAGGCGTCGACGTCGGCCCGGAGGTGGATCCGAAGGCATTCTCCGATGATGGTATGAGGCACTCCGTCTTTTTGTCTCCACCTGAGCAAGATTTCTTGGGAGCCATGGCTGGAAGACGAAGAGAAACAGTCGAAGACCTAGAAGAAATTTGTTTCTGTGAGCAAGAAAGAAGTCTAAGCGTTTAAGGCTTTTGACAAGACCAATCGGGTTTATTTATATACCCACTGTATACGGTGTAGAGTTCCAAGACTCCCACCCCAGTATGGTCTCTTCGTCATCATTACAATCGCTTGGACTTCTGATAAGACGCGGGACAAGACACTGCGTCCATGGGATAGGCAGGCGAAACTAAACGCAATAACCTGGAGATGCGTTCTTTCGAATATACGCAGCTCAATTCAAGAGCACAAATGCAGGGGGTACCCCTGCTGCTGCGTTTTCAAAATATGATACCAGACCTTTAGAACATTTGCAGAATTTAAAACAAAATAGTTGACAAAGTTGTTTTTATGTCAACATTAAACATATGATGGGTTTCATTCTTACAGAGTTTGAACCTTATCCTCCTCAAAGTTGCTCCGAACGCAACACTTCTAACTTATCAACTCTCGTCAATAGAGCGATAAGTTCTCAAAGTTGCTCCGAACGTAACACTTCTAACTTATCGACTCTCGTCAATAGAGCGATAAGTCCTCAAAGTTGCTCCGAACGCAACACTTCTAACTTATCGACTCTCATCAATAGAGCGATAAGTCCTCAAAGTTGCTCCGAACACAATACTTCTAACTTATCGACTCTCGTTAATAGAGCGATAAGTCCTCAAAGTTGCTCCGAACGCAACACTTTTAACTTATCGACTCTCGTTAATAGAGCGATAAGTCCTCAAAGCATACTTTCAACTTATCGACTCTCGTCAACAGAACGATAAGTCCTCAGAGTTGCTCCGAACGTAACACTTCTAACTTATCGACTCTCATCAATAGAGCGATAAGTCCTCAGAGTTTCTCCGAGCGCAACACTTCTAACTTATCGTCTCTCGTTAATAGAGCGATAAGTCCTCAGAGTTGCTTCGAACGTAACACTTCTAACTTATCGACTCTCGTCAATAGAGCGATAAGTTCTCAAAGTTGCTCCGAACGCAACACTTCTAACTTATCGACTCTCGTCAATAGAGCGATAAGTCCTCAAAGTTGCTCCGAACGTAACACTTCTAACTTATCGACTCTCATCAATAGAGCGATAGGTCCTCAAAGTTGCTCTAAACGCAACACTTCTAACTTATCGACTCTCGTCAATAGAGCGATAGGTCCTCAAAGTTGCCATGTAACATGGCGCTTCGAAGATTTATAAATTTCTTCTAATGCTTAAAACAAGAGCATATAGACAATCTATCTAAAGCGGAATTTCATTGTTCCATGTTAGAGAATGATATGCAAGAGAAACGATGAAAAACCAAAACAGCAACACTTTTATTCAAAGGAAAACCAAGCAACTTAAGATAAAAGTTGTTCCTACCAAAAGAACGATACAAAGACGGGCTCATCAATTCCTCAAACTGAATGAGGCAAGCTGAGACTTAATATTAGAAAGTTTCTCTTCGTGATCAGCTCGCACCAGCATCTCGGCCCGTTTCCGAAGCTCGTCCTCACTAGACAGCATGGCAGCTACCTCCTTCTTAGCCTCCTCCAGAGCACTAACTTCGGTACGATAATTCACTAGAGAAGTGGCGCTTTTGATGTTGAGCGCAGTGACAATAGCTTCTTCTCGTTTGAATTGAGCCTTCATCCTAGTCAACTCCACTTCAGCGGCAACGATCTTCTCTCGTAAATTCTCCAAAGAGGTGTTCGAGAGTGCCAGCTCAGCTTGTTTTTAAGCATGCAGCTGCTGCAGTTGTTCCACCTGAACCTCTTTCTCAGCTATATGACATCGAGCGACTTCATACTTACTGAGTTCTTCGGCTCGAATATCCTCAAAAGTAGATGCAATCTGCGCTTGGATATCGGCGCGAGCTAAAGCCTCCAAGAACCTTAGTTGTGCCTCTAGGCGTGAGATGGGCATAAGCTTGAAGGTATCAAAAGTATCTCGTCCGGCCAGCACAACCTCAATCATTTTCTTGGTGAGACTTTCTAAATAGTCAAGAGAAATCTTGAGAAAATCCGGTACGTCTGTGGGGCTCGAAACAGCAATGGGGGACGGTACAGAAACTTCTGAAGACGCAGAGCCAAGTAAAAGACCAGTAGGCGATTTCGGCATAGTGGCCTGAGAAGGAACACTGATATCCATTTGAGATGGACTCGATTGCAGAGCCATCAGTTCCCCTATTTTAGATGATCTTGGCACGTCTACAACGTCTGTAGAGGCTAAAGAAATTGTCAATAAAGTCGTCGGCGGGAGGGCTGTCGTTGAGAGCTCCAAGCGAGGTGGCTCTGACATCTGAGCTGGAGGTAGCATAAGCTGTTGTATCGAAGGAGGGGTGACAGTACTCGCCTCATGTATCATAGGATCTGTATGGGAAAATTATTTAAATATACAATAAAAACTGGTCGTAAATCAGAACAAACGATACTTACCCGTGAGAGGCAAAGGGATGTAGGGCGATGCTTTGTCTGAAGAAGAGGGTGGTCGAATATCCCATTCCCCGGGATCATCGTTATCATCACTTAAATTGTCATTATTCTCGTCACTCCCACTTTGGTCATCGCCACCATCCGTGTCGTTCGCACCGTCGCTATGATCTGTAGGCTCCTCTTCATTCACGGGAGGGAATGCTGGTGGATCTTCAGCGAGAGTAGGTTTTGATATGATTCCAGTGGTAGGGCTAGGCTGTACATCTCCTACAGGTGGTAATAGCACAGAAGTGGAAGGAGACTTGTCTGCTACTAGATCTTGCTGGGCAGCCACCGTAGGCTCTGGGACCGGAGGTCTATCTTCTTCAACATGAGGAGCAGTAGAGGCGGTATCGTGAAGCGTGTCTTCAGGGGAAAACTCCATACCCCCTGCAAATGATTCATCCCCACGTTCTTCTTTATTCAATGAATGGGCAGAAGAGGCGGGGCCTTCTAAAGCAGTACCCACGCTGGGAAGACCAGGCTGAGGCGAGAGTCCCATAGCAGTTGACTCTTGTTCTTCCTCTTCGGTATGCCATGCTTTCTGAGCATCTGACATAAGTTTAGAAGCAGGGGGTTCGAGTGCTAACTTTCGACGAGCTCGTTTGTTATATTTGGCTTCTTCAGCCGCATCTAGTGCTCTTTTTCCAGTGGCACTCTTACTCTGAGTCTGGACTCTTGAAGGCTCAACCTCGTGGGTATCAGGCATCCTGACCTCTTCCTGAACCCCTTCTGGTGATTGACGCTGTTCGTCCTCTGTAATCGCCTTTTCGTATGATAAATATTCGCTAGCACCCCGAGCACGGAATCTTTTAGCACTCCTCTTGGAAAGCGTACCATTTGCGAATGGCCCTCAAACAGGAGGTATTCATGTTGTAAGCTGAAACTTGGGAGGCAGCCTAGTACCACGTGCAAAAACTTAAAGAAGTATGAATGTTGGGCATCTTATGCGGTAGTCGGAATTTTACGCCTGTGCATCCTGCTACTGAGTAATACCAAGCTCTCGCTCCTTCATATACGTTACCCGTATACACAAGAGCGGGGTTTGGATTCCCGACGTAAATCTGATCATAGCCAAATTACCGAGAAAAGCGATAAGGCTGATATGGTTCGATAAAACACTTTCTCCCTTGCCGAAAAATGAGATAACCTGGGCGGATATTTATGAGCCACCAAAAAGCACCTCTACTAAGTATAGTAAAAGTATTTCGTCCTGGAGTATCTTGATGGAGTTCTCCATATGCACCACCCTCGAAAACGGGGAATTTGCAAGCAATCTCGTAATTATGGTCCCGCCTAAATATTTTACGGAATTTAACTTGGTACCAACCGACCCATTGGGCAGTTTCTAATTGTTGAACAAGAGGAGCCGAGGTGTCATTCAACTCAGGAGTCGACATTATCGAAGGGCAGTGCAAAACAAACCAAGATACCAAATAAATATATGGCATTGGCACTCGGAGGGTCGGAGTTTGGATAATAGTCTTCCCATCCGAGTCTAATTTCTTGACGGTAACAAATTCAGAGGCGAGTTCCCGTAAACCACTCTGCAAGCAGCACACCATGGCTGAAAGAAGATTTAAGGGTCGTCCATGAGCTAGAATACAGCGGGGTATAACACCTCTATAGTAATAGCGTCCACCGGCCTAGTGGGTACCACACATCGCTTCAACCAAAGAGTAAGAAAACCCGCGAACAAGGCCATGTCGGAGATCGGAACTTCTGCCTGATAATGGAAGCTATTGAAGGTGGTAAGAGCGGGGAAGACATCCTCCTCTACCTCGCAAGTATAGTGGGAGGTCGCGTCATTGATACGCTCGTTGATTTCTTCAAGAGTAGTGGCGGCTAAACGAGTCACCTCAGCCTCCTTATCCCACAGATTTCGACAAAGATATTCCGCCCATTGTCCTTGTTTCACACCACCGGCCCTTTTCCCAGTGATTTGTGCACAGATCTGGAAATGACACATTAATTCCCAATAAGTGTCATAGATTTCAGGGGCACCATGCTTTAGGTTCTCCAATTCCCTATTGTCGGGAACGAATTCCTCATAAGGCAGTTCTCCAAAAGATAATCCAGAAATTTCAAACATCTCATGAAGAGCAAATCCTAATTCACCAGCAGGAGTGAAAAATGTACCGGTATGGGGATTATAAAATTCTAGCATAGCAAAAAGTCCGCTGTAATTTGGAGAAATCCCATATCGAGTAACCATTATTGGAGTCTTCAACTCTGAAATCCTCAAAGGTTCTTCCAACTCCTCCAAGACAAAATTTATCATCCAGGCCCACCAGTCTGTTTCACTTGAGTGTACCCACGTCGGAGCCCTAAAGTCTTGAGCAGGGAACTCGCCTTTGACAGATATAAATTTTCTAATGAAGACCTCTGCCAGTTTAGCGGGTTCGCCAACGGGATGTTCCTTCTTGAACAAACCTGGTTTCAGGGCCACAAATTGATTAAAACCAGCCGGGCGAGTGCCTCGAGGAGTAATATGCCCAGTAGCAACACCTCCCTGATCCTGAACAAGTTCCCAATTCATTGACCGTGGGATGGAAGCACACTGATAATAAGAAATTAGCCACATTCGCTCTAAGTTGGGGAGAAAAAGACGACGATTGTTAACAGCCCTCAGCCATTTGTAGTTTCCTTCCGACATTCGTTTAGGGTCCATCTTAACAGAATCCCCGAAGGGGAAGGATAGCTTCTTTAAAATCTCACGATCTGTGGTTTCAAACTTAGCATCCGTGACTAAGGACCTGAGCGTCTCGGGGAAAGCTTGGGTAATGAGCTTCGCCCGCTCCTAGTTCGTGTCCTGGAAAGCTGGGTACTCAAAACGAAAAGTGAAGGTTGTATTTTTCTCCGCGCCTCCCGCATGACCAAAATAGTGTTTGAAAGAAAAAGGCTCGTTGGAATAGCACGCTGCAAATAGCAAAGTCGGTTAGTTAAACTCAGGAGTCCAACTCAAGAAAGCAAAATCTGGATTTATGTCCAAAATGACAAGTCAAGGCTTCAACCTGCGTTCAGAATTTTAAACGCAAGGTCCAGACCCGCGTCCAGAATCTCAAACGCAAGGTCCAGACTCGCGTCCAGAATCTCAAACGCAAGGTCCAGACTCGCGTCCAGAATTTCAAACGCAAGCATAAGGCCCAGACCCGCGTTCAGGTCCCAAAAACACAGGGTCTTAACCTGCGTCTAAAGTCCCAAAACGTAGAGTCTCAATTTGCATTCAAAATTTGAAACGCAAGGTTTGGACCTGCGTTGAAATATCACGAACGATGGAGCTAACCATGCGTTTTTAGGAACTAGAGATATTAAAAATGATCTCTATGTTCTAATAGGGGAAGGCGGAACTCCCAATCGAAAATCGAAAGGAAAGAATCTGTCAAAATAGCTTCCAACTACCCAGACTTACCGTTGATCGGGGAAGTCGGAGACGTCGGGGCGGCAGCTTGGACATCTCCAGACGACTTAGCTGAAGTAGCACCCTGAGTTTGGGCGATCTTGGATTTGGAGGCCATTCTCTTCTTGGGAGCCATTCTAGTGGTGACAAAGAAGATGTAGAATGGATTAACAGAAGATGAATCTTTCTTTCGCTGGAGCGCTGGAGAAGATGAACAGGGATTCTGTTAAGCGGTCGACAGGAAAGCAGAGAAAAGTCGAGTGACTTTTTAATTTGACCTTAGTGGTCTATTTATATACAGCTGTAACCATCAAATTAGCGTGGGATTTTAGGCGAAAATCCTACCCGAAACGCGATTTTTGCATTTTCAAATAAGGGATTTCAACTTCCGAACGCACCCTCACATTCAGACTTTTGAACGCACGACTTAGGCATGTGTTCTGGCGATCGTCCTCAGCCTAGCATGCAGCTAATCCTCTCAGAGTGCGTAACATTCCAACCAAGAAGTAATGATTGTAAGATTTAAATCCCCATTCCAATTGAGCTGATCAAAAAAATGTATAATATAAAATGAGTCTCTCTAAGGCTACCCTCCTGACTAAGCTGGGGATAAAGTCCTGTGGCTTTCTCTGTTTATGACAATAGATTTGTCTCAAGCCAAGAAGTGATCAACCTCCCTGAAGATGACAAACTTGGTCAAACAAAGTCTAAGTCATCATTGGCGAACTAAACAAGAATAAGGATGCTCCATTCAATTTGCAATAAGCTGTATTCAGTCAACAAGATTTTGAGATCCAAAGTGTTTTGAAAATTCGTCCCAGTCAACCGCGAACTTTCGAAAACTTTAGAGGGGGTTCTGTAGGCTGTCTAAAAATTATAAAAGATAGCTAACTCCCCATTAAATACTGATGTTGGAAGTTACAATCTGACGACTCTCACATATCAAAGAGCTAAAGCAAAGATTACAAAACGACGATCTTTACAATGCTCTGACAGAAAGAGACTATAAATCAACGGTCTCTTTAAACTAAGGCGAGGAAGTCCTCCCTACGTACCATCATCAAGACACAACACCAATGTGAATGTAAACATAACTTCATCCGCTGCAAACAAGCCTCCTATGTGAGATGATTGATCTTGATGGCTGCGACAACAACATGGCTGATATTACATTAGCAACTATTAGAGATGCTGATGAGCAGTGTAATGATTTTAGAAAAGCGGGAAGATCTAGAGAGCTGTGAGTGAACATTCAACATGCTGAGAAGTGCACGATCAAGCTATCTTAGTGGAGATTGTGACCTGTAGTTGATAGAGCATTATTGGGATGCCTCAATTGTCACAAATGGCCTGAATAGGACCTTCTCGACTGGTCATTAATGTCATCCATATATAAAGACAGAGAAGGCATCCACAGCCCCAACGCAGCTCCTATCGCTGCCCAACGTAATCCCAACGCAGCTCCTATCCCTGCCCAACGCAGCCCCAACGCAGCTCCTATCGCTGCCCAACGCGGCTCAAACATAACACGGATGCAGCATAACTGCAGCTCTAAACGGACTGCGTTCACAGCCACTGAACGCAGCATAAACGCATCATCCAAAAGTGTACGCAGGTCCAGGCCCAGCAACGCACGTTTTGCGTTTGACCTGTTCAAACCTGATCTGGCAATCCCGAAACCGCTCTTCACCCACGTTCTGGGGAGGTGGTTTGAGTGGGTTGTTACACCCGATTAATGGGGTAACTAAACCCTCATCTAGGCGAGGATTATGGGGGCAGTTACACCCATAATCTCTTTATAAATATCAACAAACTCAACAGAGTTAGGGGGGACTGGGAGGATCGGATTTTGAGAAGATCGGATCGGATCGGATCGAGGAAGAGATTTTCTCTAAAATCGGAGCGGATTCTTAGAAGAGTCTGAAGGCAACAATCTTTAACAAACTGAAGATTTTTGGATCTTTAATACTTGGCTCATTAACCAAAATATTTTGGTTCAAACAACTCTTTTCTTACTAGAGTTTGTCACTCACTCTGAGGTACAACACTCGTGGAGAGTTCTTGGATAATTCAGCCATACAAGTCATTCCTTCCAGCAAGTTGAGACGTTCGAATCGTCAACGAGAAGCAAACTCGACGCGAGCACTCGAGGAAAGCATCTCATCGCCACCGTGAAGAACCCAATTTTAAACAATGGAGAGGATTCAGATCAATCCTCTTCTCTTTTGTAATCAGGAAATCCAATTGTAATTAAGAGTTGAGAGAGTTGTAAAACATTCTTTTTCTAAGTAGTTAGAGAGAATAAAATCAAATACAATTCTTTCATTATTTTCTTGTTACAAATTTTCCCACAAACAATAGGTGCAGATATTTTAGTTATGGAGGCGGGTCCATTGACACATGATGTCCTTTATGATCAAGAGCGCCACCGATCCGTGAAGATAGACGCTAGGGAGGTAAAGTACATTTTTATTATTTTCAATTATATATAAATTTCAATGTTGTTGATTGTTACTGAACATTTGCACTGTTTACTACATGCAGGCCCCGAGTATTACTGTTGTTGATCATACCCGTGCACACTCTAGCTGGGAGTTGACAGATCCACAGATACAGTATTATGTGCGTCAAGCCGGCTTTTTTGAATGTTCACAATTGTAGGGGTAAATTTCTGATTTTCCCGAAAATAGGGGATTTTGTTTGTATTTATAAGGAAGCTTATTACAAACTAAATCAATCTGAATTACAACAGAAGCAGATTGAAGGCCCTCCTTGTTTAATCGTGGGGACTTTAAGGTAGCTACAGGATGCTTCGCTCGGTGCTCGTGCCGAGTCTGCTTCCCTTGGACGGTTCGACCGAGGTTGCTGGAGAGCTTCAGTACTCAGTAGAAGCTCGAGGTGAAGGAGTTCGTCTCTTCTGGCTCGCCGGCGATCGGAGCTCGGAGCTAGGAGATGGTGCTGTAATGCAGGGGTATGCAAAAAGCTTCTTCCTCTCTTGGTTGATCAGTCGATCTCTTTTGGTGATCTCTTGATCGCTTCCCTTCTCCTTTGATTGCCCTTTTTTCGATCCCCCTTTAAGGTTGCTGAAAGAAACTCTTAAAATGGGAGAGAGATAGTTTGACTGCTCATTGAATTATGGGATGTGACCATACACTGTTCAAAGACATCCTACTGTCCCTTTGTACAACAAGCGGTTGTTTATGGGATGACGTGTTGTGTCACGTCGTGGAGGAGTGGGAAAGTCCCTCCTCGTACTCGTGACAGCGGCTGCCAGACACTCAAGCGGGTCTGGCCAGTTCCTTGGGCGCCGGTGGCTCTGACCTTTTGCTTTGAGTGAGGTAAGCTGCATTTATGTGGACGCAGATGGCTCTGGTAACTGTCCGCTCACTTGTGCGGCGAGGTACCGAGTGATCCTCCGGCGGTCCTGGGGCGTTGTGCCTCCTCCCCTCTCCCTATGTCTGAATAGGGGTGGGAGAATGGACGTCTCGCGTCAGAGCTAGCTCCAGATAGCTTGCGGCGCACCGACGGCTTCGGCTCTTCCTTTTAATGGGTGAGGTGACCCGTATTTATGAGTATGCAGGCCGGTCCGGCGTCTGTCTCGTTCGCTTGAATCGCGGGCGGCCGTCTGACGGACCTGAGACACTATGCTCCCTTCCCTTGCATTGTGGGAAGCAGGGGAGGCTTGTCCCTGGAAACCCGTCCTTCGGCACATGAGGGCGGATTTGAGTACCTCCCTTGCAAGCGGATTCAGTTGGTAAAGGCGGATTCGCCTCGCTGGCGGACCCATGTGATTTGGTGTGTACGATCACTGTGGGGGCTCATGTGTCAGCGAATCCACTTAGTGGCCACAGTAGGCTCTCCACCTAAGAGAGGGTGGTCCTGTTCTGCGGGCGAATTCGTTCGCTAATCCGCCACGGTAATTTTTACCGTTTACAAGACCCCCTTCAAAGTTTTCAGACCAAAACCGACTTACGTGTGGTCTGGAATGCTTTGAATAAAGAAGTTTTGGACCAGGTGTATTAGGATTTTTAGCAAACCCTCAGCTATCAACAGGTTTGATTTGCCTTTACCGATTACCGTTTGAATCGGGCTAGCCATACTATTCCCCTCAGTATGATGAGTTATCGAGTAGTTTCTCTTAGGCTTAGTGCTAAAATTTCCACTCTGACCCCTAGCCATCTGGGGCGCGGGTCTAAATAAAATCGCTTTGCTGGTTTCTAGATTTTGGGCGAATCGCCTGCTTCCCAAAGGTGGGTGAGTCGTGCAGGCGAAGTTAGGCTTTTGATGGCGAAATTCTGATTGACTTGCGGATTTCATTCAAGTTATCGCCGTTGAGACCTTTCTTTCGGGCGAAAGTAGGCCTAATGCACGCAGACCACGTGTCCCCCTGCGGGGCTTCGTGCCTTTCCAGCTAATGCGGCATGGCATTATCATGATTTGCCAGTTTGACGTCCACTCAGTGCGCCTCGTTTTGATCGTGGCCATGGTTTTCGAATCCAACCATCGGATGTAACCGCCAATCTTGGTTCCTGATGCACCGAGGGTGATCCGGGTCATCGAATTTGATCGTGGCCACGTTTCTTGTCCGTTAGGGTTTTCGCCTCTCGAGGGCAATCGTGGTCACGTGGACAACTCCGCCCTTTTAAACTCGCTGTTTTCCTCCTTTGGGGATTCACCGTGCTCTTGAATCTTGAAAAGAACTTCCAAGACAAGAATTCCTGCTCCATCTTTCCATGGCTCCAAGATCTAAGAGGTGCAAAGTGAGAGGCGTAGGCCCGGGACGTTACTCCGACCGTCTCTCCGCCGGCATGCCCGCCAGTGTTCCGGAGCCGCGCTCAGGTACGTCGATGGGTTCGTTGGACGACCTCGTGTAGGTCCTAGGCGTCGGGTTTGGGGAGATGAGTGTTGCCCATTACCCTGGAATGCCGCCACCCTTTAGTAGCTTCCTCGATTTGGGGCAAAATTAGCCCTATTTGCCTTTAGAGGGCGATTTATGTCTCTGCGGGCGAATTCGACCTCTAGCGGGAGGGAGGCGAACTCCCTTTTCGATAGGCGAGTTCGGCTCTTTCCTGTAAGATGGCAGTGTCGTCTGTACGTTCGAAGTGGGTTCCCCTTTTTGACAGGTGATTTCGCCCGCCTCTGCTTGATGGGCGACTTTGCTCTTATGGCGGATTTCGTCTTGATTGACTTTTTATTTCTTGCAGTGACTTTTTCCGATGAGGCTTTCTCGAAGGGTGTGTCCATTGGCCACGCCGGCGGTACGAACTACACAGCACCTTCTCGATTTCCCTCCTTGGCTCCATTACCCGTGTTTACCGCCGATAAGCCAAATGGCTTGATAAAGAGGGTCACGGACGGCCACCACTTGACGCTACGCGAGTTGACAACCGACGCGGCACTGACAGATGATGCCAGGGCGGAGCTGCCGAAACGTCAGTTTTTGTTCGGCGATGCTGTGTCCGACCCTTCTGTCCTGTTACTCAAAGAGAGTATGTGGTTCCACACGGTAGAAGGGACTCATTACTACCTCCCCAGCATGTCGAGGGGGTTCTCGATCGTCGAGCTACGGTCTCTTGCGGTTCCTCGGGCGATGGCCTGGGAGTTGACCCCAACTCAAGATGGGGTCACTTGCGGCGTTTTCACGGGCTCTACAGCTGGATATGGAGTGGATGGCTCATGCAGGCGTGTGACGGGTCTGCGCCCTGGCTTACTGTCCGCCGAACCACCCGTGGGGGAGTCGACAGCGGTGGCGGAGACCTTCCGTCACCGCTTCTTCCGAGTCGGAGGGAGCTTTCCCCCGAAGGATTTCAGAGCCCCGGGGTGGGTCTATTCTGCACCCGGCAGCGACACTTGGTGGTCCAAGATCACCGACCGTGTTCTGGCCGAAAATGCCGACCTCAAGAACACAGAGCTGTATGTGGCCATCGAAGCCACTCGACATGGCCTGCGGATCAACGCTTCTCAGTTCCACAGTATCCTGGAACTGTATTGTGCGGAAAGTGGCACATTTTTTACCCCCAATGGTGAGCTTGGTATCACCCCTCACGAGATGTACGATGTGTCGGGGCTGCCCCTGGGGGACTTTCCTTACGATGAGTATGTCCCCGACCAAGCTGAGATTGACCAGCTGTCAATCCATTCGCCTTTGGCAGTTAAGACTCTGTGGGAGTTACTCTGCCACTACCACATCTGTCTCAGCATCTCAGCGGATCATAAGGGGAAGAAGAAGAGGACCCCAGGGATCAGCCACAAGAATTGGGCTGATTATCTGTTTCTGGGGAACGATGTCAAGGGGCAACCTACTCTCCCGCTAGGCGAATGCGACCAATCTGAAGTGGAGGCGAGAACAGCCGAAGAGGGGAGCACCATAACTCTCGAACGTGACGAGAGCAGATTTAAATCTGGTACGGTCCTTTATTCATTCCACCATCAGGCGAAGTCCCCCATATCTGGGAAGGCGCTGCTCGCGGGGTACCTCATATTATGGTTGAAGAGGTGTGTAATCCCCACTCACTCCTTCGAAGCTCTTCCTGTGGAGGTCGTGTATCCGGCGGTTTGTTTAGCTCACGGGAAGTCTTACTCCCTGGTGTCGGCGACAATAGCGTGCATCCATCAGGGGCTTCGTACTCTGACGGCCCAATTCTGCCGTGTGTCGGTCCTTGACGAGGGGGAAGGAGAGGTTATCAGGACCCCCAATCCCAGGGTGGGGTTGCCATACACCTAGCTGATGGTGTGGTTCGTCTACCACTGTGAATGTTTGATGAGCGCCCCAGCGGCGCTCCAAGGTGACAAGTTCGTCCCCTTCGTTCAGCGTTTGGAGAGGTGCTCCTGGAAATGCAAGGACATCCCTGATGCGCGAAAGACGCTCTCCCACTTTGGGTATTACAATTTTCGCCGCTCCTTCCCTTATTTCAGCGGGGGCGGATATGGAGAATCCCTGAGGGATGCGCCGACGGCGGATCACTACACAGTCCTCCCTCACGGCGTCTTTCGCTGGTTGGTAAACATCCGGCCGGGGTATCATGTTCTAAGAACGGGCTCTACATGCTATCTCGAACCATACATCCCCTGCAGGTTCGCCCGTCAGTTTGGGTATGATCAATTGTATGTGGGCAACGCCAATCCCCATCTGCGCTTTGAAGGAGGGCTGGTGGACGGAGCTCGGGGATGGTTTTGGACTCACGCTGGCGGTACCGATGCCCATTTTGAGTTACCCTCGAAGGATCGTGACTTGCACCATACGCCCTCATATTGTCGGTGGTATCGGGGCGCCAGCGCCAATCCTGTTGACTTCTGGTTTCAGAGCTCGTGTCTGGCGGAGCACGGGCGTCACCCAAGAGGAGTTGCTCGTCCTTCGAGGCGGAGGGGCCATCCAACTGCTAGGGAGCGGCTCATGGAGGGTCCTGCAGGAGACTCTGAGGGTGAGGACGCGGGCACAGACGAATCCGAAGCGCCCGAGGCACGAGCTCCTCTTTCCAGTCTCCCTCTAGATTCCCAAGGCGAGCAGAGGGAACCTGTTAAGTTAACCCGGGCGAGTAAACATCTAGAACAAGCCCGAAGTATGATTGCTGGGCGTATGGGGGCGCCTCTGTTATCTCCAAGCAGTTCACTGCTCTCGAAACGGTAGCGAGAAGCGGTGAAGAGTTCTAGAACAGAAACGGCCAAGAGGGCCCGTGGCGAGGAGGCGGTGGTGACCACTAAAGCGGTGGCTGGTCGGGACGACACTATCTCTGGGGCGGGAGTTGCTCATCCTGCCCCTTCTGCTACACCGTAGGCAGCTCCAGCGATTTCGAAGGACACGCTTTCTTCATCCGGTGTGGGGTCACAGGCGGGGGTCTCAACGACTTCTGTGCCTGCACCAGGAGGTAATCTTTCGGTGCGGTGTTTTCGTGTACGAAGTCGGGTTCGTATTTTCTGACTGTTCATGTTGAACCCGTGCAGGTGCAGTCGAGAGGGTGATCCCCATTCCTTCTGACGAAGAGGAGGGGAGTGGAGACGAAAGAGAACTAGGAGGTTTAGGTAAGCATGAATTTCAGGGTTGTTGACCCTTCTGAGCAAAGGGGGCATTCATCATCCTTATTTTTCTTGTATCCGCAGTTGGCCCCTCCCATGAAGTTGCTGGCAAGGAGGATCCTCCCTCTTGGGAGGGTCCCTCAGGCGAATGCGAGACGGATGACGATGCCTCAATTCACGAGGCGTTATCAAGTGAAGAGGAAGTATCGGTCTCTGTGGATCAACCAGGGGGAACCTCCACCTTCGAGGGAGCACCGCTCGGGGGAGCACTGATCGGGGGTGAGCGCTCGGCGCGAGAGTCTCCAGCTCAAGGGGGAACTCCCACTGGGCAGACGGCTACTTCCTTGTTGGTGGCGACTTGCGACCCTGCTACTACCACTCTGGTGGCACCAGCGATTGTCCCAGCTCTGGGGGCGCCAGTCGCTGCTTCTGCGATCATGACCACCAGTACCCCGATTGTGGCTTCGTCCTCTGTCGAAGACGCCGCTCTCTCTCCCCTGGAACGCTGGCGAAAGATGCAGGTGGCGCGAGCTCTGGCCAACTTTGAAGACACGTTGGCCCACTGCACCCGGCTGGTCTTGGAGGAGAATTGCCCCTTCGAGGAATTCAAGGAAGTTCTCGAGGACGACGCGTCCTTTTTGCATAAGAGGCTTGGCGCTGCCGCGGCGAGGCCCTACTTTTAGCGTCTGTACGAAGTGGAGGGGGCTGTTCGGCAGCTGCTCACTCTTCGTGCGGAAGGTTCCACTCTTTTTTATCTCGCCTCCCGCAAAGTTCGAGCAGCTCTGGCAGATCGTGATCGTCGCCTGAACGAGAACATGACGCTGGAGTTAAAATTGTCAGCAAAGTTGGAGCAGGCCAAAGCCGAGGACGCACGAGTGGCTCGCGAGCAAAAGACGGTCGATAGCCGGTTCTCCCGCCTCTCTTTCAAAGTAGAGAGGCTGAAACAGGTTATAGCTAACGCACAGGCCTCCCTGACCGTTCAAGAGAAGGCTCGTGATCAGGCGGCAAAGGAGTTGGAGGGTGTTGAGTCTCGCCGGCAACTGACCACTGACTCTGTTGGGGAGAAGGATCGAGCCCTCAAAGACGTCAAAGAGACCATTCAAGACTTGCTCTCGTGCACGGAGGAGGATATTCGTCGAGAGGTCCTAAAGAGGCTCGAGCTCCGCCATGCTGAAGAAATTCGTGATGCGGAACTGCGATTGAAATCCTTGTAATTCGCCTCTGATTTCCTGTTTGTAATAGGACTTCCTTTTCATGAATGAAATTATCCTTTTGTTTCTGGCAATTATGGCTTGTGTGCATTCCATATGTAAACATAGATATTTTCGTGTATTAGTTGGTGTCTAGCCGCGGGGAACTTTCCTCGGCGGATTTCAGTCACAGACCCGCTTCGCCTACAGGCAAATTTTACCTGGGGACGAATTCGCAGTTGCCATTCCAACAGCGATTTCAGTTACAGGTGGGCTCCGCTTTTAGCGGGTCGTGTGTCCACCCACGTGCATTGTCAGTTACGGAGACGTGGGTGCGCCGCCTTGCATTAATTGCGGTGCGATGGGTCTCTTCGTCCTTCACGCCCGATCTGGGCCGTTGGCTAGAGATCATGCCCCGAAACTGCCGAATCTTAGCCGCTCGTATAGGATACGGGATATTCGGCTTTCCCCTCAACAGTTTGGGCCTGAAGGGTCCACTCGATCCGGATATAACCACCTAGGGTCGGGGTATTTTAGTACCCTTCCGCTCGTCAAGAAAGACCAAAGCTTCCTCATCGTCTTTTCTAGAAGAGATCCAAATTGCTCCTGCATCCCCCGATGGTACCGAAGGTGAAGAGGGTTACCTCAAAGAAGAGGAAGGGGACGTCTTCTTCGGGCGCTGTAGGAGTCGCCGCCACCGAAGGTATGCCTTCAATCCTACTCTCACTTGGCCGTGGACAGGTATCTATTGCCTAAATCCCTCTTTCATGTCCTCGTTGTGCTTCACAGCCCATGGCGGCGCGCCACTTCCTGAGGAGCATGAGGCAGAACCTATTCTGATATCCGACGATGAGCCCAAGGATCCGTCGGCTTCTCCTGTCCATGGCCCTACTCTGCAGCCGGAGGCGGAACCTTGTCTCGAGGTCCCGCCTATTGCGATGCTCGCCCCAGGTCAAGAGCCCGTTTCCCCCGGTTCTTTGTCTTGGCAGGCTCGCGTCGAGGAGTTCAAGAACGTCGTGAGGCAGGTGATTTCTCTCGTTGATCTTGGAATGGGCTGCTTTGACAGCTTTAGGCAATCTCTCTTGGATCACGTAGTCGACTTTCGATGATTGGGCGAGAATCGGCTTTCCTCTCGCTGTATGCAGGAGCTCCGTCTTCTGGAGTCGCGCATGATAGGGCTAAAGGCATTGCTGCGGGAAGGCCCGGAGGTTTATATGGAGTCCTGCCTGGCTTTTATTAGGCGCAGGGAGGCTCAAGAGCAGGAGCTCCGTTCCACGGAAATTGCTGATTTGGAGTCCATCGCCAATTTCTGGGCGGGTCACCAACACTCGTCGGAGGAAGAAATCGTCGACCTTAATCGCACGATAGCTCACCTGCGAACCGAACTGGGACATGCGGAGGCGAGGTTGGAAAGGCTTCAGACTGATGTCGTCATTGCCCGTGAGAAAGCTAAAGCGGCAACTCAGCGCCTCCTGGTTTTGCAGGAAAAAGACGCTGCCGCTAGGTCGAACTCTGAGGAACGGATCAGGTGAGCGGCTGCGGACAAGGCTCGAGAGGACCACGCGAGACGGGTAGCATTGGCCAAAGCAGAGATTTCCACCTTTAGCGTGCTCGACTAGAATCTTGGATTTGTGACTGCATCAATACATTTTGCTTATGACTTGCTTATTTATGCAGCCATAACTTTGTTCAAATGTATTGTCTTAAACACTGGGTGCATGTTTTGCTTCTTTGAACGTAATATTACGACTTTCGCAATTTGCAAAAAACATAACTTTGTTCAAATGTACCGTCTTAAAGCATCAATGAGGTTTATGTCCGCTCATTGTGCGTATACTCTTTGGATACGTCGCTTTCCAGTGTTTGGCTCTGTGATTGCCGACAGTCTCGTACCGCAGGCGAAGTCTCTTGCGTGACGACGAGTCTACTCTTGAAGCCGAACTCTATTTTGTTGGTTTTACGCAGTCGACGAAACTAGGGCGACGGCGAGTTCGTTAGCAGGTTGAAACCCGACTCCCGATGAGATCATATTGCTGGTGAAATTCAATTGATTGATGAGTTTGTTAGCAGGCGAGACTCGATTGCGGTGAATTTTGCTCAACTGCTGGCGAGTTCGAGTAAATGGCTAAACTCGACCGCTGGAGAGTTTACGCTGCAGGCGAAACCCGTATGATTTGAGTTGAGTTGAAAACCAAATTTAATTGATGGTGAATTTGGACTGTAGGCGAAACTCGTGTGATGGCGAGTTTATACTACAGGCGAAACTTGGATGGTGGCGAGTTCGTCTAACAGTCGGAGATCCAACTACGGGCGAAACTCACGCCACGTGTCGGTCGGCGGACCCAAGTGTTTGCCAACCGAGACTCTGCAGGCGCATTAACGCTCATTTATTGGTGAAGCGACTGAACGCTTCGCCTCTCGCTTAATCCGATCGGTCGGTTTGGTGTCTCGAGTGTAGCCTTTAATGGCGTTGAGTTCGAAGCGTCGCAGGGCGTTCGGACTGCTTGATGGCTTGGGGTAATGAATCTCAGCCGTTGGATTTCTTGGAATGTATTTCCGTACTCGCCCTTTTTTAGCAGAGTCCTGACTGCTTCGAGAGAAATCCGCTAAAAAAAGATCTCCGCGAAAGAAGAAAGAAAGAAACTTCTCTTCCTCATGGCTTCCTCTTCCGATCACAGCGATTCTGAGGGTGTCGGCTCTTCTGCCACTGTCGTCGATGTCGGCGCTCCGGTTGCTGCCCCTACGAGCCCGGTTCAGGGACCTTCTGTTTTGGACCCCGTGGCTCACCCCGCTTTCGTGCCGCTCCAGCAGTTGGTGGGCTTGGTGCACGGGATCGCCCTCTCGGTCAGTGTGGGCGACGAGCGATACTACGATGCGCTCCCCCTCGTGGAAGCGGGTTTGGAGGTGGTCCGCCGTGCGGGCGATGCCTCGCTCACACGACAATATGAGCGGGAACTTGAGCGCGTGGAGGGTTGGATGTACCGCCTCGAGGAATTATCTCATGAGGACCCTTCCGATGTGCCACCGCCCCTCTCGCTGCGCCTCCTGCTTGAGCATGAAGAGCGGGTGAAGCAGATTCGGGCGAAGGAGGCTGAGCTCAGACGCCTGCGAGAGCGGCGCCAAACGGTACTGGACCGGATGGACGCCTACTTGGACAGAGCTTTCTTCGAGGACGCTGGCTCTCTGCGCGGCGAGGCAAAGCTGCGAGAGCGTGAGCATGAGGCGAGGAGGCTCAGCGATGCTGCCGCGACGGTGGACCAAGAGCTCTAACTCCTTCGCCAGGAAGAAGAGGACAGTAAGGTGGACCTAGCCAAGCGGGAGCAGGAACAAAAGGAGAAGGCGAGGATCCGTCGTGCGGCAGAGCGGGCTGTGATCAAAGCTAAGATCGGCTCTTTTAGCCTGCTGAAATTCCTGTAATGCTTGCGCTGCCTAGGTCTCCCTTTTTTTGTCAACTTAGTTGGTGCCCCGGGCATCACAACTAAACTAAAAACTTATGTAAATTTTGTCCCGTTGCGGCTCTTTTTCTTGTTTTGCTTATCCTTGCTTTGCATGCACGGTCTTCCTCCTTTTCTTTTTGTTTGTGCTGCTGGGAACTTGAGTTGAACTTGGTGAGCCTCTGACCATTCTGTTTTGAACTTAGTCATTTTGGACCCTTGTTCTGCTCTCGGTTGCTTACAGCGTGGGATCGGGTTGACTCCGATTTTCACGTTGTAGCTCTGGTGGGATCAAGAGAGTAACACTTGGCTTGCAGCAGAGAACAATCGTTCGCTCCTGCGGCCAACTGAAGAGTTCAACTTCGACTCGCCCCTCGGCGAGTTGTTTCCTGGGGAACCGACAGACAAGTTGTCTACCGAACCCCTTCGACAATTGTCGTCATTTGTGAATGTGACAATTAATTGCGGTAGGAGTCCTCACGGGGTAGACTCTATCCATCAGTTATCCTAAGGGAATGTTAGGATATCTGGAATAGGTTAAATAGCTCAGGGACGTTGGAGTGTGACTATTGACAGAAGTGATAGCACGTCACGTGGTAGGCCATTACTTAGGCTGTGTTATTCGTAGGAATAACGGCGCCAATCATCAGAGGTGATCATTAACTTGATGTGGTCTTGTCACGATTGGAGCGACCGTGGGGACCTACCATCCTTCTGGAGAGGATTGATAAGTGGATTGTGTCAGAGGTTTAGTGTTAACGTGACAGAGAATGTCGTGATTGGAACGACTTTGAGGACCCACCATCCTTTGGAAGAGGATTGGCGAGTTGATTTTGTCAGAGGTTTAATGTTAACGTGACAGGGAATGTCGTGATTGGAACGACTTTAAGGACCCACCATCCCTTGGAAGAGGATTGGCGAGTTGATTTTGGCAGAGGTCCTAACTATCTGAAGGTTTGACCAAATGGGCGTTTGATATCGCCCACCAGAGATGCTAATCTGGCCTGTTTTGAGAGATTCGCCAAGACAGGGTATTTAGCTGGTAAAGTGGATTTCGCCTAGACTGATAGGCTTGCTTGATCCGCTCGATCTGAGCGATTCGCCTAACTTGAGCGATTCGCCTGATCTGATACTCAGGCTCAAGAAATTGAGGAGTAGGAATAGTTTTACCTCTTATACCATTTGGAGGGTGGGAGGGCCAGTTTAAACTCTTGCACTCATGGGAGTTTGTGAAGGAGAACTATGGGTAGTACTTATTCAGATACTTGCTGTTGATGGGCATCATGATCTTATCGCCATTCGGTTTGACGAGGCGATAAGCGCCGTTCGAGTAGACTGTCTCTACTACGAATGGTCCTTCCCATTTGGACTGGAATTTCCCCTTCTTCTTGGAAGTGAGGATCATTGGCCGGCGAACGGAGAGCACGAGCTCCCCTTCTTTGAAGGCTCGGCGTTTGACTTTCTTGTCGAAATTCTTGGCCATTCAAGCTTGATAAAACTCAATGTGCTGTTGAGCTTCCAGTCGCTTGTCGTCCAACGCTTCGAGCTCTGCGAGTCGTAGTTGGTGATTTTCCTCGGCCGTCATCCCTGTTGCTAAGGCGACGCGGAGGGATGGGATCTAAATTTCTAATGGCAATACGGCCTCACAACCGTATATCAATGAATAGGGCGTGTGGCCAGTCGGTGTGCGAACCGTTGTGCGATACGCCCATAAGCTTTCGCCAAGTTTTTCATTCCAGTCGTGTTTGCTGGTCGATGTTAACTTGGTCAAGATTTTGATGATTGTTTTGTTGAAGGCCTCGGCCAAGCCATTTGCTGATGGGTTATAGGCCATGGAAGAGAGGTTCTGCATTCGGAACTTGTCGCAGAACCTGGTGAATGCATGGCTGACAAATTGCGTACCATTGTCATGAATGATACGTCGTGGTACGCCGTATCGGTAAATGACATGGTGTTTGATGAACTTAATCACGTCGTTAGTCTTGACTTCTCTCAAGGGGATGGCATCGACCCATTTAGAGAAGTAGTCAGTGATCGCGAGAATGAAGCGATGACCTCTTGCCGATGGAGGGGATATTGGTCTGACTATGTCCATCCCCTATGCCTCGAAAGGCCACGAAGCCTTTGTTGGGTGTAGGTCTTCAGGCAGCTGATGCATGTAGTTAGCGTGGACTTGGCACTCATGGCAGCGCTTCGCGTAGGCAACGGCGTCTTGAACCATCCCAGGCCAGAAGTAACCTGTCCTTCGCAGGCGATCCCAAAGTTTGGGTCCGGGCTGGTGAGCTCCGTCAATGCCATTGTGGGCCTCGCGTAGAGCCTCTTGCGCTTCTACTTTTGAGAGACATCGAAGCAACAAGCCGTCGTATGACCTTCGATACAACGTCTTGGTGGTCGAATCGTAATAGAATCTCGTAGCACGTCTCCGGACAGACTCTCGCTCCTTTGCATCTTCGGGCAATATGTCGTATAGGACGTAATCGATGATCGGGAGACGCCAATCCTCAGCACTGGGCTGATCTGAGACTTGATGGGTGGCGTTCGCTTCTGGAGCGTCCTTCAGTCGAAAGAGCTTTCTGCTTGCCACTGTGACCGATTGGGTCGTCCCGAATGGTTGAGCCAAGTTGGCCGCCAGGGAAGCGAGTGCGTCCGCGTGTGTGTTCTTGGACCATAGCACGTGCTCAATGCGGAAGCTCTCGAATGATTCCACTAGTCGGACAGCCGCCTTGTGGAGTGGGATCAGGTCTTCGTTCCTAACCTCGTATTCGTCGGTCATCTGCTTGACGATGAGCTGGGAATCGCCGTAAGCTTCGAGTTGCTTTATTCCTAGCTCTTTGGCCAACTCAAGCCCAATGAGTAAGGTATTGTACTCGGCCACGTTGTTGGTGCATGGCTCTGTCAAAGAGAAGGCTCGGGGTAGCACGTGGTTGTGTAGGGAAGTGATGACTACCCCCACTCCAGCAACAATGGAGCCATCCTGGGCTGCGCGAGACGCGCCGTCGAAGAACATCTGCCACGCCTCTGGTGACGAAGTTACGTTGGCCTCGGGCGGTTCATCTGGCAAATCTTCAAACAAGTCGGTCTTTGACCCCAGTGGATGACTGGCCATGAGGTCGCAGATGGCCTGTCCCTTGACAGATTTTTGTGGTATAAAGTGGATGTCATATTAAGAGAGGAGAAGAGCCCACCTAGCCAGGCGCCAATTCTACGCTACCGGTTGCGTCATGAAGACCCGAATAGGGTTCATCCGGGAGATGACATGGATTGTCTAGCCAACCAGGTAGTGTCGCATCTTTTGGATAGCGAACACCAAGGCCAAACATTCTTTCTCGACCATCGGGTACCGTTGCTCGGCGCCTTGCAAGGTTCTACTCAGATAGTAGATGCCTTGCTCGTGGCCGGCGTCATCGTTCTGTGCTAAGAGAGCACCCAAAGAGTGTTCCATGGCGCGTATATAGATGAGGAATGGCCTCCCTGAGATTGGTACGGCGAGGACAGGCGGATTCGACAGGTACGCCTTGATATCCTCGAAGGCCTTCTGGCAGAACTCGTCCCATACGAAAGAGGTGTCTTTCTTCATAAGTTTGGAGAACGGCTGACATTTGCCCGAAAGATTTGAGATGAATCGTCGGACATAGGCCAATCGTCCCTGGAGACCTCTTAATTCTTTGAGGTTCCGGGGCGGTCGAAGCTCTTGAATGGCTCGTACCTTGTCAGGGTCAATTTGGATCCCCTTCGTGGTGACGACGAAACCGAGGAACTTACCACTAGACATCCCTAGAAATGATTTAGTGGGATTCATCTTGAGTTGATGATTCCTCATGAGTTCAAACATCGTCCTCAAGTCTTGAAGGTGGTCGCCTTTGTGGCGACTCTTCACGACCAGATCGTCCACATAGCATTCCACTGTCTTTCGCAGGTGCTCTCGAAAGATCGTGCTCATGACGCGTTGATATGTTGCGCCGGCATTCTTGAGTCCAAAGGGCATGACCGTGTAACAATACACCCCCATGGGAGTTCTGAATGAGGTATGTTTTTCGTCCTCGGGGTGCATTTTGATTTGATTGTACCCCGAGAAACCGTCCATGAAGGACATCCTCTCGAATCCGCACGTGTTGTCAATGATGACATCCGTGATGGTCAGGGGAAATTTATCTTTGGGGCACGCAGCGTTGAGGTCCCTAAAGTCGATGCAGATGCGGATCTTACTATTTTTCTTCAGCACTGGAACAATGTTAGCCACCCAGTCGGGGTGCTGCTCCTCTCTGATGAAGCCGGACTCGATGAGTTTCTTTACTTCGGCCTCGATCGCCTCCATGATCTGGGGACGAAACCGCCTTTGCTGCTGCTTGACTGGCTTGGCGTCTGGGCTGATATTGAGGCGATGCGTGGCGACCCGCGGATCCAAGCCAGGCATGTCCTCGTAATTCCATGCGAAGACGTCGATGTATTCCCGTATGAGGGCAATGAGATCCTCTTTTTCTTGAGGAGGCAAGCTACCACTGATGAATATGGGTTTCGGACTCTCGTCAGTGCCCATGTTCACCTGGAGGACTTCTTCGTCTTCGGTGGGTGGCTCCCGTTGCTCGAAGCGACTGCTCCACTGGGCGTTAACATGGCGATCCCATGTCTCGTCATAGAGCGGAAGTTGTTCATCCGCCGCCATTTCGGCGGGATCCATTGTAGCCATGTTGACCGTGAGGTTATCGAACAGGTCCCTCACGCTGACATCCGAGTCCCATGCTGAGGTTACTGACGATTGATCCCCTGAACATGCATAGTCGGAATCTCCGTTGACGTAGAAACACAAATCCGACGAGGAGGAGGAGTAGCCTAAGCCTCTCCTAGTCCTGTTGAAGTAATTTGAGGGTTTCCCCTTAGGTACGTAAGCAGGTCGAATGACCGTCCTGCGTCCCCGGCCGTAATTCAGGCCTTCTAAACGAGTGAGATCATACCCCATGTCGCTCATCATGCGTCTCGCAATTCGACTGTATTGCGAAAACTGGGGCGCGGGATCCTCGTCTTCAGACTCATCCCAGAGCGTACGCAAGGGCTGATCAATCCGGCCGAAAGTAATGTCTTTCCGATATTTACCTCGGGCTGGCACGACAAACATAGCTTGTGATGACTTGATCGGCTGCGCTTTGGTGATGCATGACGAGCATACCGGCAGATGCAGGGAAGGGTCTCGGTAGAGTTCCGACCATAGGTCGTTGGGCTCATCATCATCAGACGTAGGGCAAGACGACACATAAGCAAAGTTGGACTTTTCATTGATGACAATCTTCTCCGTCTGAACGGCGTTGGTTACATGATAACTCTCATAACCAATTACAATTGACTCGAAGTCATTTAGGATTAGATTGTCGCCGTACTCAGGTTCGCTGTCCGCCTCGTTGCCGCTTTCCGGCTCCTCAACTGGCGGTTCGACGGGGTCCTGATACAGTAGGGAGTCTGTGAAGTAGTTCTCGACGCCTTTGAAGGGTTGTCTGTCGGCCACTACAGTCCTCACACGTTCATAGTTGTCGACGTACTTCAAGCATTGGTGAAGGGTGGACGGAACTATTCGGTTGCCGTGGATCCACGGGCGTCCTAAGAGCACGTTGTAGGAGGGCTCGGCATCGATGACATAGCAGGTCACCTCCGTCTTCATTTCGCCTATGCGGCACTTCAGGCGGATTTTGCCCAACGGTCGCGTCCCCGTGGCGTTGAAGCCAAAAATAGTCGTGGTGGTCGAGGACAAGCGCTTTGGCGGTATCCCCAAGTGCTTGATCAATTTCAGAGGTACGATGCTCAACGCGGAGCCCGGGTCGACTTGGATCCGATCCACTCTCACCGATCCGACGTATCCCATGAAGTACAGCGGTCGATCGTGAGACGTGCTCTTGATGAGCATGTCTTCAGGGGTGAAAGTGATGCATGGAACTCGTCTCTCGGAGACTTGACAGCAGGTCGTACATTCTCGTTCTGCTTCTGCCTCCTTCGAGAAATGGGTGACGAACGCCTCTGAGTCGGCCAAAGCCTCTTGCAGGGCCTCGCAGGTAGACCTGGACAGCCGGAGGAGGTCATACATGGTGATTCGCGTAGGGATGCTTTTCAGCTGTGCGAGCACGTTGAACCGGAAAGGTTGGCGACTCGAGCTGGGTGCATCTGGATTGGGAGGAGTTGTTGCGGCTGGCCTCGCAGGAGGTCTTGCCGTGTTCTCCGCCCTCGCGGGATATTCCTTCGCGAACTCCTTTCCCGCTCTTGTGGCGAAGACGTTGGTGTCCTCCTCGGAATCGGTCAAGGCGGTCACCGCTATGTCATCTTTGTCTGGGGTGGCATAGATGACGTTGCAGTGTTTCCACTTGGCTTCTTTCGAGGGCCTTGCAGTCCACTGTTCATCGTCGAGGAGGCCTGGATGAACCCACATTATCTGCCCCGATGGCAGGGTCTGCGGGACCAAGCCCTTCTCCCGCTGGTTGTGAGGATCGTCGTTGGTGATCTTCAAAACCGCTTTGAGGATAGGAACTACCCCCGTCGGAGCTTGGACCTCTGGAAGGTTTGTCCCAAAGCTCAAGGTGATCATGTTTGTGGTCACCTGTTTCTGGACCTTCTCCTTCTTCAGGACCCCCGCGTCGTAGAGGGACTGGAGTTTGTCCTTGAGGACGTAGCACTTGGTGGTGTGGTGACCAAGGAATCTGTGATAAGCACAGTAAGTTGGGTCACCGGTTTTGTCTGCCTCCTCCGGCTTCGTGGCTTCTGGCAGTTTGATTCGACCACTCTTGAGCAGAGTATCGAACGTTTCCACCACCTGATCTTCTTTGAAGTCATACTGCCGCGGGGGGCGCTATTCAAATTGTCTGGGCTTTGGCCTCTGGGCAACCTTTGGCGCTGGGGCGGAATCGACCGCCATGATCTCCTTTCCTCTCGCTCGAGGGGGGTTCTTTGGCACAGTCGGCTCCGCGGCTCCCTTCTTAGGCTGCGGTTCTTCGGCCTCGAGCCTTTTGATCATGTTTTCTACTTGTTCGCCTTGACGAACAAGCTCTTTCCACGTCCGGGTTTCCACCGTGCCTATTTTGGATAGGATGTGGATGGATAGGTTGTTACGACACATCTTAATTAGTGTCGACTCGGAGACTTGGTCCCGGCAGTGAACAGATCGATTGCGAAATCTCTTTACAAAATCATTGACTGATTCCGACTTTCGTTGTTTTTTGGCCAGGAGGGTGGCCATTGATACTTCCATATCGTCGTCGAAGAAGTGGGCTAAAAAGAGTCTTTCGACGTCGGCCCATGATTTGATAGAGCCGGGCTCCAGCTTGCGGAACCATTCAAAGGCCACCCCTTTGAGGGTGCCTATGAATAGTCGCGTAAGAATGGCGTCATTCCCCGTAAGGAACCCAGTTTGGGCCATGAAGTAGTAAATGTGCTGAGAGGGTGAACCCTTGCCGTCGAATTGCACCAAGCTGATTAGTTTGAACTTCGCCGGGTATGGGACTGTATCCCACTCAATGGGGTAGGGACGAATCACCCCTAGCTTGTTCATGTTTTGCTAAAGTTTCAGCGCGTTAAGCTGGTCCTGGAATTCATCGAACCTCTTGTCACGGGTGCCGTCCCCGGTGTGTGACGTCCCTAGCGACGTCTTGGAAGAGTAATCGGATTGTGGATTACTGTTGTCTTCCGTTTCCGTCGCAGGACGGCGGGGTGGTACCCACTCTCTATCCCCAGTTCGTCGGGGTAAGGGGCGTTGGGCCCGTTTCTTCTTCTTCTTCTTATTCAGAAGTTGCTCCATCATTTCTCGCAGAGAGTCGATGGTCGCCTGCTGTTCCTCCAGCTTTTGAGCCATCGTCTGCTCGTGGGTGAGCTCGGTCATGTGTACTCCCGCCGGCGTGCTTTGTCCCGAATGTGAGGTTTGGGACGTGGCAGCCGTCGAATGAACTTCATCCTCGCCATAGGAGGGGGGGACTAGGGTAGAGTAATCAAACCCGATGCTCGCTCCCTTGCGACTACTGGTTCGCTGGTATATGCCGCCTTGACTACGTCGGGCGAACCAAGGATTGGGTCCCAGAATGGAATCTGAATCTGGGGTATCGGAGAATACCGCCTTACCCTTGTCCGTCATGTTGATTGTGGCGGACGGGAGCTCCAGATCATCAGTAGCGCGTCTTTTTTGGTGACGACGCGTTCGACGGGGGGTCCTCTGTCGTGAAGCTTGTTGAGAAAGTCTCTCAAACACCGAAGGTTTTGCCGTTCCTAAGCATTGGCAGTCGGCGAGTACCGTGTGGATGAGCCTTTCGCAATGGCACTGAGGGTTCGCCTCATGCATAGTGCGCTTGCAAGTCAGATATTCTCGGAGATCTCCTGTGGGTGGTTGGTGACAACCCCCAGTATCAGAAGGATCGCTTGGGCGTGTACACGAGGGGCCTTTGGACGTATCCCCCGGTGTACGTTGGGCAGAGTGATGTGGTGCTAGAGTTAGGCGATCTCGCTTTGATGGGCGAGTCTTCGCGTCTAGGCGAACTCCAGCGCGTAGGCGAGTTTCAACCCTTCGTTTGAGCGAGTGGGCTCGCGAAGTGTCGCCTACTTTCTTATCTTTGCGTTTATCCGCCAAAAGATTATGGCGAGGCTCGCCAGCCTTCGAGGATTCGCCCGTCCTGATGGGGCCCCTCGCTTGGGGTGGTTTACTCGCGTCAGGGATGTGACCTGAAAAGCGAAGTCCACCTGAGTGGGCGGCCTCCTCCTTCTCGGTTGGCGCTCCTGATTTGGAGGACCTCCCGACATTGGACGAGTTGCCAATTTGCTTCTCGCTTCTCGGGCCTGTGTGGTGATCTAGGCCGTCGCGTGAAGCGGAGGTCTAGGCTTTCTGCCCGACCAGTGTCTGCCGTTGCTGTTAGCGAGCTTTCCTAGTAGAGAGAGCGTCCGCGTGGGCCATGGTAGTGTGGCTTATGTCGGGCTGAATGGGTGTCTCTTTCGGAGCGGGTGTTACCGAGGGTCGTTTGGCGACCCACTTAGTAGACCCTCCCTCCACACTCTCGATCTAGAACTTGGCCTCGAGAGTGTTTGGGGTGGGTTTCCCTATCGAGACTCAGGTAGAGTCTTCTGGAGCGGGAGCTTTGACCGTCGGAGGTCGGCTCCTGTGCATGACTCTGTGGCGTTTGCGGGACGCTTCGCCACCGGAAGAGGAGAAAGACAAGTACTCTTCATACTTGGCCTGGTCAAACTCGATCTCTAGGGACTCCACCGTTGTCCCAACAGTAACCTCATCGAACTGAGATACCACCATTTCGTTTGAAGAAACAGCTTCTCCCACTGTGGTCGCCATCTTCTGTAGGGGTAAATTTCTGATTTTCCTGAAAATGGGGGATTTTGTTTGTATTTATAAGGAAGCTTATTACAAACTAAATCAATCTGAATTACAACAGAAGCAGATGGAAGGCCCTCCTTGTTTAATCGTGGGGACTTTAAGATAGCTACAGGATGCTTCGCTCGGTGCTCGTGCCGAGTCTGCTTCCCTTGGACGGTTCGACCAAGGTTGCTGGAGAGCTTCAGTACTCAGTAGAAGCTCGAGGTGAAGGAGTTCGTCTCTTCTGGCTCGCCGGCGATCGGAGCTCGGAGCTAGGAGATGGTGCTGTAATGCAGAGGTATGCAAAAAGCTTCTTCCTCTCTTGGTTGATCAGTCGATCTCTTTTGGTGATCTCTTGATCGCTTCCCTTCTCCTTTGATTGCCCTTTTTTTGATCCCCCTTTAAGGTTGCTGAAAGAAACTCTTAAAATGGGAGAGAGATAGTTTGACTGCTCATTGAATTATGGGATGTGACCATACACTGTTCAAAGACATCCTACTGTCCCTTTGTACAACAAGCGGTTGTTTGTGGGATGACGTGTTGTGTCACGTCGTGGAGGAGTGGGAAAGTCCCTCCTCGTACTCGTGACAGCGGCTGCCAGACACTCAAGCGGGTCTGGCCAGTTCCTTGGGCGCCGGTGGCTCTGACCTTTTGCTTTGAGTGAGGTAAGCTGCATTTATGTGGACGCAGATGGCTCTGGTAACTGTCCGCTCACTTGTGCGGCGAGGTACCGAGTGATCCTCCGGCGGTCCTGGGACGTTGTGCCTCCTCCCCTCTCCCTATGTCTGAATAGGGGTGGGAGAATGGACGTCTCGCGTCAGAGCTAGCTCCAGATAGCTTGCGGCGCACCGACGGCTTCGGCTCTTCCTTTTGATGGGTGAGGTGACCCGCATTTATGAGTATGCAGGCCGGTCCGGCGTCTGTCTCGTTCACTTGAATCGCGGGCGGCCGTCTGACGGACCTGAGACACTGTGCTCCCTTCCCTTGCATTGTGGGAAGCAGGGGAGGCTTGTCCCTGGAAACCCGTCCTTCGGCACATGAGGGCGGATTTGAGTACCTCCCTTGCAAGCGGATTCAGTTGGTAAAGGCGGATTCGCCTCGCTAGCGGACCCATGTGATTTGGCGTGTGCGATCACTGTGGGGGCTCGTGTGTCAGCGAATCCACTTAGTGGCCACAGTAGGCTCTCCACCTAAGAGAGGGTGGTCCTGTTCTGCGGGCGAATTCGTTCGCTAATCCGCCGCGGTAATTTTTACCATCTACAACAATTTAAATGGGTAAGACTTGATTAGGCACTTTTGACGGCATTGGTTGAACGATGGAGGCCCGAGACAAATACTTTCCACCTGTGTCAAGGAGAGGCGACGATTACCTTGCAGGATGTTGGGGTTATACTTGACCTCAGAGTAGATGGTGATGTAGTGACGAGCACCGATGACTTCAACTATGTCAGGGCGTGTGAAGAATTGTTGGGTCACTGTCCTACAATGAAGGGGGGAAAGATCAAGCTCGAATGGTTAAGGAATAACTTTATGAATGTACCGATCGATGCGACTGATGAGATCATTAAGAGCTATGCCCGTGCATATATTTTACATATGATCGGTACTATTCTGTTTCCGGATTCCACTAAGGATTCCGTGCACGTGAGATGGTTACCGCTTCTTGGGGACCTATCGGAGTGTGGAGAGTTATCTTGGGGGAGTGCAGTGTTAGCCTACTTGTATAGAGAGATGACAAAAATAGCACTCGTACAAAACAAAGAATTGAAGGGCTGCTTCACTTTGCTGCAGATATGGTCATGGGAGCGATTGCATTTGGGAACACCTGATTTGAGGGAGACCCGTGCTCTCGATGGCCATATTCCGTTAGGATGCAGGTATTATTAAGATGCATGTCATTTTAGTGCTTTATTTCAATATATACTAACCCGTTGTATATAAAATAGATGGAATGTGTCCAGATCTTGGCAAACCTCTCCAAAGGGGCATGAAAACTGTCACGCCCCGCTTCCCAAAATACCAGGGGAATCGGAACGTGAACAAGCCCGCGACGTATTAGATTGAGAAGAAATATACACTATCATTTTTTTTCTTTCCTTTTCTTTTCTTCTCAATCCAATACGCTAAGCGTCTGAAAATAAATACAATGCAAAAGCACAGGTCCCCGATCACAATCAGCAAGAATATAGTAGACAAATTCAGAATAAAAGTAACATATCACAAATGAACATAACATCCGAGACATAATATTTGGGTCAACATACCCTTATACAAAGCTGAACAAATGAATATTAGAGAGATACAAAAATACATCGATCAATGAAAAAGAGAGAACTATAATAGTAAACCGGAACCATCAAAGAATAAGCTTCGACTCCTTCTCCTGCTACGTCTACAAGGCACTCCTGCTAAGAATCTTCTGACTCCTGCTGAACCTGTTCTTCTCCTAAGTCTGACGTACACCAGAGAAAACAGGTATACGTCAGATGCATGGTGCACGGCAAGACCCGACAAAACAAATAGATCGACGAAAACCAAAACGAGAAATGATACGATAACAGAAACGACAAAAGAACGTGCAACTGGTAATCCAACAAAATCGACATACAAATACTACTAAATCATGATAACATAAGAATCCGTAAATCAATCGGGTAACAAAATCATACAACTAGCAATCAGAAATCATCTAAGTCACAAGGTCATACACTATATGAAATTAATACTTAAAAATCTACAATTCGAGACGTAGTACGTCGAGCGAAATAATCCAAACAAGGAAACCCTCATGTATATACCATATGTCTCAAATTGTGGATAATTAAATATTAATCCCAATCTATGTGTGGAAAGAAATACAACCGGCCTACATCTCACAAGAAGTCATACATAGCCAAGAAACGAGATCATGTAACTAGTCATCCTATAACAGGTCACTGGTCCACATCTCACACAGAGTCAACGCTCATATTACCGGATAACTGACTGTTCACAAATCCTCTACGCGCATCCAATACCGCTACACGAATCGGTCAGAGGACTACACGCAATCCGATCTCGGCCTGGTCCGAACTCAGGCAAAGCTCAGGTGACTACACAAATTCACTGACTAAAGTGACTACACGAATTCACTTTAGCCCAACAAACCAACCCCAGTGACTACACGAATTCACTGGCGCGAGCCTGGAAGATACATCAACAGTCTTATCCGATCACATGAACATGGACTTCCCAATCCCAACTCTCTTGTATTTTCTAAGTCAAACATAATCCATATTGAAACTCGGGTTCACCACCTAAACTCAGTCAACACACTCACACATGTCACTAAGTCTGTTCATGACGCACGAGGCCACTAAGTCATGAACTGCTAATAGTTCTCAATCACAAGATGGACAATACATAGCACTATAGCAAACATGTTAAATACATTAAATAAATGCAAAACATGAAATGTGATCATAAACAACAACTATGTAATTCAGAAAATAATTCATTTTCCAAAATAATTTCTTAACACTTATTTCTCATCATAATTATTCTACAATAATCTTTTTA
>BQKN01064206.1:330699-342941 GCA_022839385.1 Asparagus kiusianus
TATAAAGATCGACAAGCTGAGTAACGGGATCTTGCCTCGGGGTTCGTCGAACGAATCGACGTTGACGACGGCTTGGATCTGGTTCAGGCACAGGTGTTCAGCGCGGTTGAGCTCGTCGACGTAGATCTGAAGAGGGGCAGCGAGCGGCGGACTGACGGCAAAGGGGAGGGGCTGCTGAAGGCCGTCGGGCTACGGCGAGGTGGTCAGGCGGCGGCCTGGGTCGAAGGAGGCGGCGAACGGCAGGTCGGGCAGCGGTGAAGGGCTGGTCGGAGATCTGGGGAGTTGCTGGAGCTTGTGGAGGCGGAGGCGAGCAGTGGAGAGGAGCAGCGGCGACTGGGTTCAGGCGGTGAGCAGGGGATAGCTCGGAGGGCGACGGCGCGGGACTGAGCAGGTCGGAGCTCAGGGGAGCTGGGCGGTGCTGATGAGGGGCTTGGGTGCTGGTCGGGGCGGCGTTGCTGGGTGACGGCGAGGCTAGCGGGTTCGTCGGCGAGGCTGGCCATGGCATCAGCAAGAGGAAAGAGGGGCTGGTGGACGGCGGATCTCAGGGGGTTGGACGGCGAACCTGAAGGCGGCACGGTCGGAGCTAGGCGCCGGCGGCTGTCATAGTGACGGCGGGGCTGGGGTTGCGTGTGGCCGGAGTTGGGCGAGTTGAGAGAGAGAACGAAAGAGAAGAGGGAGAGAGAGAATGAGATGTACAGGGGTGGCGGCGTGAACACTAGAGGAAGAAAGAGAGGGGTTTATGTAACATATATATATTATATTAGGGTTAGGGTTTAGGTTAAAATAATTAAAATAAATACTTTAGGTACTTCTAATTAAACTAATTATATAATAATTATCTACAATTAAAAACGTACATGTTGAGCTAATATAACAGTTGATACGGAATAGTCGAAATATACCCATATTGTATAATTAAACAAGAATAATTAATAATAAAAATATTTCTACTTAAATTTAAAATTAAATAATTATGGGACAATTACGTACACGGTAAAACGTACTAGTTATACTAATACGACAGATAATATATAACAGTAAAAATAATACAATAAATTATACAAATAATACGTAATTAATAATATAACGTATTATACAAAAATATACATAATAATAAAAATAATACAACGTATTATTTAAATAACATGTAACAGCATCGATAATGCAACAGATAAATTATATAAATTTTTACCACATAAAATTTATTTATAAATATTAATATCATTTAAATAAATATAAAACTTGGATTTTAAATCATAGAAAATTCTAGAAAATTGAGAAAAATATAAATACTTTTTTAAAACTCATAATTAATTATTTTAAAATACTAAAAAATTATTTTAACTAGTATTAAATTCCACGGTCATTACAAAAACTTTTACAGAAACGAGCTTGATCAAATGGAGGATGAACAGGTATAAAAATTATAATATCTAAATATATTCAATTATGCGACCAATTATAATATCTTATTTATAGGTCAAATGGATGCCCTACGAGCTAGTGTTGGAGTCACTACCGAATATTTGCCGGGAAGGTGAGGATGTATGGCGTGCTCGCATCCCACTTATATGCTTTGAGATTGCCGAAATACACGTGCCTAACCATGTGCTTCGACAATTTGGACTACGGCAACATATTCCAGAGCCTGTGGAGAGAATAGAGAGAGATCCAAGAAAAGGTGCACATCGTGCTAATTGGGAAGTAATTCACCAAAATTACATCCAGATGTGGGATTTAAGGGATGAACAAGTAGTGATGGAGAGGGCTGATGCACCTGACCTAGGTGTGTACCTGCGGTGGTATTGGGGGATTACTTGTCGATTGATATTTCAGGAAAACAAAGCCCCGAAGGAGTACATACCAAGAGGCCCAGTTGAGAGAGAGTTGGTATGTGTATAAGAAAAATATACAATTATTTTCTGAGTTTTATTTTCTCACTATCCACTTGATAATAATTTTCTTTCGGTTTTTATTTTATAGGTACAAGAGCTCGAAGAGCTTTCTACTATGGCACATGACGCATTACGCATGACTACTGAGTAGGAGCCGAGGAACATGTTCCTTCGAATGATAAAAAAGATACGATCGGCTCTTCAGAGGACGCGTAATGCAAGCCGTGATGGACGGGAGGAGAGACCAATTGAGTACGGGCGGCGACGTCAACTAGGACACATGGGGGCGGGATCAAGCTGTGCGCATGATGAAGCTGGCGGCTCACAGCAGGCTCAGGCCGGATGTTCACAGGTGGTTCGAGTCGACGCGGATGTCATGCGCTCCCAACTTCACACACAACCGGACGAGGAACTTATCCGAGCTCACGTCGAAGGTGAACGGGGAAGGAGGAGAGGAAGAAGAGGGAGAGGGAGAGGGAGAGGGAGAGGGAGAGGGAGAGGGAGAGGGAGGGAAAGGGCATTGTTGATATTTGTTAAGTTTCGATGGACTTGATAGGATGTTTGCGTTTGAGTTGCAATTTAGACTTGATATGTTGTTTGTGTTGCGATGGATTTGATATAATGTTAAGCTTGCGAATATGAATTGTACGTATGATATTTGTGTTTGTGATTGCATTGTGGATTGATAACAAGAGTATGATTGCATTTTAGCATGTGTTATTTGTGATTACATTTTGTACTACAGGAAGTATGAGTTTCCACGTGAATGTGGGCTGGAAGGAGGTCTGCAAAATGGTCGGAGTTGGGAACCCCGACCATTTTGTGCACCTACACTGGCCCTGAGTTTGGGCTATGCTTAATGGTCGGGGTTGGGAACCCCGACAATTCGATCTGGACACATTTCGAATTGGTCGGGGTTCCCAACCCCGACCAATTCGTCCACTGGTTAAACCCAGCGGGGCTGGGCTCTGCTAATTGGTCGGGGTTCCCAACCCCGACTAATTAGTTAAGGGCCTCGTAGCGGATCGACTAAACAGTCGGGGTTGGCAACCCCGACTGTTTACGAGGCCGTTTAAAAATTAATCGACCCGCTTTCTCGCCACGGCGCTAACGTGGCGAGAAACCGGGTCGATTCCGGTAAATAAAACAGAACACGGTCGATTTTGATAATAAAAATTAAAAATCGGTCTACAGTGAAAACTTGCTCTTTCTTAGGCGAAAAAATAGACTATTAAACTGATTCTATTCTAATCCATTTATTTGAAGTTTCGAGCAAGGTCTCAAGCCTGAGTTTGTTGATACATACGGTTCTCCTTGTGTTGTGGCGTGGATCTGTTTCTATCCTCACAGTTCGATTGTGAAGCTGTTCAGACTCATAACATGAGCTGTGAAGATGTAGATTTGAAATTCAAAAACATATAATCTAAAAATCTTATATGGTTTCAGTTTATAATTCTAATCGAATAGTTGCTATTTCAACTTGTTAGATTCATGTATATATATTCAAAGCCTACGTCGAAGTTTGTCCAACTTTTTCATCCCGATCATTCACCCTAACTGGTGAACAGCTGAAACAGGACAATTTATAAATAAATAAATAAATAAATAAAGGGAAACTCTAATTCGTTCGATAATTACTTAAAACATGAACGAAATACAAGGAGAAACTTCAACTATATATTATGAATTTACTATCAGTAATTACGTACAACATGCCAATAAAACAAACTCAACGAAATACGTACAGTAACATATTCAGAACATAACACTACTGAGAATCTTAATAAAAGTAAAAAATATATCCCATATATATATATGAGCCATTTATTGTTCACTCTATAAACACCCATTCAATCTCATCTCATTATTCCTCCCCCCTCACACAGATGAAAATTAAACTCCTCTCTTTCCGTAGAAGGCAAGTAACCTGCTAATTTTGTCAATATCCATCATCTGCGACGAGAACGAGGCGACCGTCAAGGATTTATGTGTATGGGGCCGGCGTCGGGAGGCCCACGACGGCGCCGCAGAGAGCAGTCGTGTTTTGCATGGTGTACTCGTCCCTTACTGACCTTGCTATATTCAGGACACTGATGTACATCTGCTGCCCGAGGTATCGCCTCTCCCAGATCTCTGACCGGAAGTTCCACACCCCGACGTTGTCGAAAGACGTCATGATCGCCGTCCACGATTTGGGGTACACTTGTATCGTGTGCCTGCTCACCGCGTCCAGGAGATTGTAGCCGCTTCTTTTGTCTGGGGACCAGGTTCCTCCTCCCATCCTACATAAATGCAACAACAAAGTTTTTACCACAATTTTTTTTTTTTTTTTTTTTTTGGTCTGCTACGTACGTGACTCTTAGTTTTACATCTAGTCTTATTATGCTTCATCTCTTTTTTTTTCCCCCGTTAGTTCTTAAACTCCCACGAAAATCATGTGATGGTCAGAATTAGACATTTGCCAACGACATTCCCATCAGATTTCCACGTGAGCTTAGAAACCAAAGTAAATATAGAATGCATACAGATGATGGGCAGTAATGCATGAATTGGTAAATACACCTACTTACGTACCCAACGGCAAAGAAGGAGTAACCATCCAAATGGAAGAAATTGGGGCTCCTCTCAGCGTTCTCAATGATGATCTCAATGAAAGTCCTGTGCTCAGCTCTGAGCACGTTAGGGGCCCTGGCAGTAATGGGCCCACCATCGGCAGCAGCGGGCTCGTCCTTCATCAGATCGTACTTGAACTCCTTGCCAGCGAGCCCAAAATACTCCAACAGCTTCAGAGGGGTGGCCGTGTCCACGTGAGATATCCCATTCAACGCGTAAATCTTCTTCCCTTCAAAGCTGCCCGCGTGTGACACGATCTTAATAGTCCTCGTGATGTTAATGCTGCCGTAGTGGTATGACCCCTGCGGGTTGGGCCGGGCCGCGCTGGCCGTCAGGTTCCAGCGGAACGACCGCCACTGGTTGAGGGACCAGGCCCAGCCCACGGGGGCGGCGGGCAGGTCGCTGGAGGGGGGCGTGTTGGACCCCGCGTACCGGACCACGCCTGTGGCGGTCAGGAAGTACTTTGTGAACCGCGTCGACGCGACCATGTAGTAGTCCGACGGCGTCTGGTCGGCGGTGACGAGGGCGGACATGCACTGGCCGACGTGGACGTCGAGGGAGTCGTATTGGTTCTGCACGGTGTGGGATCCGTCCATCTCGACCAGCAGCAGCTTGTGGCCCTGGAACCGGAAGTTCAGCGACGTCTTGATGCCGACGTTGCAGATCCGGTAGCGATACGTCTTGCCTGAAAACAAAGAAAAATGAGGACGCAAGAAACACGCACCGATTTATCTTCTCTATATACAGGCTGATTATTTACCGGCTTCCATGGTGAAAAGCGGGGGATCGTCCTTGCCGGAGGCGTCCTTGCCGGACTTTCCGTTCATGAGGACGCCAGCAGGGCGGGCGATGCTGCGGCCCTTATCGAGGATGCGGGCGAGGACGTCGTGGCTCTTGGTGTACCAGTCGCCGATTAGGACGGTGTAGTCGTCGGCGGGGTCGGCGAACGGGACGGGGATGAGGAGGCGGCTGTTGATGCGGAGGCCGCCGAAGCCGCCGGCGGCCTTCTGCATGCCGATGGATGGGTAGTAGAAGTAGCTGCCGATCTGGTCTTTTACTTGGAAGTGGTAGGTGAAGTTTTGGCCGGCCGGGATCGGGCAGTTGGTGCCCGGGACGCCGTCCTGCCACGAGTTCTTCCTCTGTTGGACGCCATTCCTGTCGATCCGAAGAATTTGAATCCCAAAAAGTCTAAGATTTCAATTATGGAAAATGACTTAAGGACCCAAAATATGGGACGGACAGCACCTCACCTGTCCCCTCACATGTCCCCTCTCTTGATCCCCTATTTTGGGTTCTCGTAGCAACACAAAAAATAATTAAGAAATTTTCAAAACAGTCTCAAATCATGTTTTAATTTTTAAAACCGACCCATTTTTTTTTATTATCAAAATCGACTCACTTTTTGTCACGTCAGCTTAATCTCATTTCCTAATTAGTCGAGGTTGCTAACCCCGACTATTTAGGGCATAAAATTCGAATTTAAGACTTCTAATTGGGGTTTAACTAGCTCCTAGACAGTCGGGGTTGTCAACCCCGACCGTTTAAGAATGAGATTAAGCTGACGTGGCAAAAAGTGAGTCGATTTTGGTAATAAAAAAAAAGGGTCGGTTTTGAAAATTAAAACATGGTTTGAGGCTGTTTTGAAAACTTTCTTCTAAAAAAATCTATTAATTTGTAGCTAGATATGATCAGACGCACGTACGCGTCTAGTTAGTTGTTGACGACAACGTGCGTCTTGGTCATAGGGAAGTTTAATTAATTAAGGATGATATTTGTAATTAATTAAGGACTATATATGTTAAATATTTACGAACCAAGAAAGGAGGAAGGGCTCGTTGAGGTTGTTGAAGACGTTGATAACGACGTTGTTGTTGGTGGTGGAGTTGATGTTGGGGCCGGGGAACTGCCCGTTGATGAGAATCGCCCTCTGAGGAACGCCGAGAGGGGAGATGGTGTCGTAGGTTACGTTCCACGTGAAGAAAATGTAAGGATCCTCCGCTCTGGCGATCCCCGCGATCGCCGCCAAGAGCACCACCAGGGCAACGGCGGATACCACCACCTTCATTTGTATCCTCTCCCTCTCTCTCTCTCTCTCTCTCTCTCTCTCTCAACCTATGTTTCCTCCTCGAACAACAACGCGTAGGTGTTTGGTACGTTATTTGTTTGTTCGGGAATAGGATGAGGGTTGATTCTGATGAGAAGGATTTATGAGGGGTTAAATAGGGATGAATTGGTTGTTTTAAGAGTTTTTTTTTCTTCTTTTTTCCCCCTTCACTCGTTTCTCCGGAGATTCAGGATTTGTAGTTTAATTTGTTTTTGTTTTTTTTTTTGGACGGAGAGGCTCGCGAACGAGAACAAGAATACTCGTTGTTTTGTCCCTGACCAATTCCTGTCGCTGGTTTTTTGCCACCAAAGGTGGAGTAAATTTTAAGGAGGAAAAATGTGCAAGATATAGAAACTGAATTTATACTCGCATTTATATTTGCTAGCTTGTTTCTTAAATTTATTACGCGAAACTGAATTAATTAAGCTAATTAATTGGCCGTCTTAATTAAGTTGTTTTATTCATTAGCTATTGGTGCACTTTTTGTAATATCTTGACCTTCTTAATTATATGGGGTGTATAATCTTTATCTTTATCTTTATCTTTATCTTTACTTACTATAAAAGAGGATTGCTATGTTAAAACTTTTGATTTCCTTTTATGCCCTCTCAATTTTAATAATCCCCAATAATTATGAGTATTAAAGTTTGTGTGGTTCTAATGACTATTAAGTTCCCTTGAAATTATGTTTTTGGTTAAGCACTAATTATCATGTTAGTTATCTTGTAAGGATTTTTGGGTTCTGATGAAATTAATTGTATTTTGGGTTAAGCACTCATTCTTAATTTCGTTTTACATAATTACTATTCAGCTCGAAAATATAATGAGGCGTATGCAATAATATGATGAAGGATAATGTTTTAGAGCAACTAACCAAAATTATATTATTTGAAGACCTCTTTACGCATGTAAAAAGACCCAATTTTCATCTTGATTAAGTTAAATATGGGAAATGTTTGGCCAATAGTTTCTTCAAGTTATTTGTTTAGAAGAATAAAGAACTTGCTTGTAGTTATACCATAGAACTGTGCCTAATATTGTACAAATTATGTACAATGTGCTAATGTAGTAGCTAACTATTTTGATTTGGACTCACATGAAAGGAGAAAATAAACACTAAAGAGCAACTTTTAGAAAAAATATATAGGAGGATGGATAATCAAATTATTTGGAGAGATGAAGAGTCAATAGAAAAGTTTAATTACAAGATATTGAGGGTTAAATGAAAATGATGTGTACCCAATTTAGCAATATAAGAAATTAGATAACGTTAAAATATCCTTAAATTTATAATCTAAAGCAAATCACTATGTAAAAACTGCAGAGTTTGGACCATAAGGATATTTAATCTCTTTGGTAGTCATTTTCTTTATAGGAAATTTATGCTGAGACTATATTAGAGTGGATCCCTAAAGCTTTGATGTTTTAAGATAACCCCTAAAACTTATTGTTTAAATTATAAATTTAACATTAAAAACTAATTTAATAACATATGTTACTCTATAAACTTTTCATGCATCACGTGCAATGCACGTATGACATACTAGCTTCTTTAAGATATGTTTCTTTCCTTGGGAAATTGTCCCTTAACTTTCAGTTTTTTATTAATGGGGTGAATTGGATATGAATTACTATCTTTACACCTACAAATAAAAATTATTCCCTCGATTCTCATCATGTACAGATTATACTCCTTAATTAAGTTAGTTTCTAGCTAAATGATTGTTAACCACATTTACTCAATTAAGAATTTAGGATTCGGATCCTCTCCAATTAGGTGATAATTGGAGAGTATCAAATTCTCCCAATCTTTACCATATATCTTAATTTCAATGAATGAGATCACGACACCTAAGATTTTCACTACCACAAATAGTGGTTTCAATGTAGTGGTTTTCAAATTTACTGGTAGTTTTCAAAACTAAAGTGGTTTTGAAGATAACAATTAAAATCTTACGTTGCATTGATCTCATCCATTGTGATTAAGATACAATGTAATAATTGAGAGAATTGAACCTTCTCCAATTATCATCTAATTGGAGAGGATCCAGTCCGAGGATTTATTAGTTCTTTGTAAAGCTTCATGAAATGCGAAGATAATTAACCACTGGCTAACAGTACAAAAAGTGCTTATATTTTTTTCAATACTTTTCCTATTATTAACACCAAAGGATGCGTCCTCTCCACTACCACAAAAGTAGTGAAATAACTGCTACTTAATCATAATCATTGATTACGAAATGGATGTTTAGTAATTTTTCTTTGAGTGCAAATTAGGAATGACTGAATGAGTGCAATACACGTGGGTATTGTGAATGTTAGATTTAGAATGCATCACAACTACCCACTAGATAATTAATAATTAAGATTATAAGTAGTTGTCTCTCTACTACTTTCTTGTAGTAAAGAGAATCCACCCACTGGATAATTAATGATTAAGATTAAAAGTAATGGTTTCTCCACTACTTTCTTGTAGTAGAGAGGATCCAAATTAAAATTAAATGAGTAGTGATAACTAGATACAATTTTCAAACTACTTTTACACTACTACACCCAAGGATTGTGAGTCAAACAAAAAAGTGGATCAGTAGGAGTCTTGGACACAAGAATGTTTGGGGGCTTTTACTCCTCCCTCCTGAAGAAGAATAACACCAAGATTTTAATATAGTTCAATTGACCAACTTGGACCTGCATCTTCAAGGCACTATACGAGAAATCTGCTATGGAGAGGGAGGATCTTACAAGAAGATCCTCTCTCAATCTCTCAACCATATAGTCGCTCTCATATTCTCTCCAAAGTCCTAATCTCCTTTATTTCTTTTTCTTTATTTTTTTTCTCCAATAATAGAATACTATACACAAAGAAACCAAAACTTCACCTCTAAACTTTCTAAATTAAAGAGGATACAAACTCCTCATTATAATTAGATTCATTCTCCTAATCATAATAAATCTCTTACAATATACAACTATATGAAGTTAAATAAAAAATCTGAGGCACAATCTCAACAAAGAAGATTCAGCATTACTAGGGCTTAGACTAGTAAATTTTTAGGTAATGCATATCACCCCAAGGTACAAGGGGTTTTGTGAAGTTTGCCCTAGTTTTCCCCTTATACGAAGGCAGAGATTTTTACTAAATTATATTTTTCTTCGATTTACGGACCTATTATAGAAATAACATCAGTCCTGTCAAAAAAATCCATATGCATTATCAGTTACAATTTAGAATATGTATCATGTCACCGACACACTAACCAAGATACCGGAGTGGTACATCAGCATACATTTCTTAGACAAACACATGCGTAACACAATGATCCCTGAATCAAAGTTTTCATCAGATATTCAAATTACAAATTTATACATCTTGATAATAAAGGAATAAATTTAGATGTCATATAAAAACCATCGAAAATCGAATTCTTCGATAAAACAGATTAACACTTCAATGAAATAATCCACATTTTATGTAAATGCCAAACAAAGTCAATCACAAATACATTTTAGCGTTTGAGAAACTTTGAATTAAATTTCAAATTGAACATTACTTCGAAGATTATAAACCAATGTAAATATTAACACCTAAATCTTTAATTCTATTCAATTCCGCCAAGATTCCATTCAATTCGATTCCACCAGGTGAAAGAATCTCATCTCAACTGATGAAAGAAAACAAAGAAAGAAAAAGAGATCACAATAACAAAAAGGATAAAACTATCTGAACAAATTGACCTCTCAAATTGTCACCATTCTTATAAGACTATACAATTGACCTCTCAAATCACCATAACAACCTTGCAAATTTCTAGTGGTATTTAAAGTTCACCATTTAATAACAAAATTGAGAAAATAAAAAAATTAGTGTACCCTTACCATTGTTAACAAAATAATAAAGGACACAAGAAAAAGGTCAAAAAGAATAAACAAATAAATAATCGACCTATATCAATCTGAGACTGTGTGAGACACCAATTCAAATTTGAAGTGCCAACCTTCACGTTTCTTGCAACGCAAATTTACATAATTATCTTCGGAGGTCTCTTGCACAACTCCAAACATCTGATTGAATCAAAATGAAGTGCCACCTCCTTTTCACGATGAAAAATTTTTAGGGTTCTGTAGCTTTTTTCGTAATTCCTCTGAGCTCTCTTTCTCATCCAATTCTTCAGCTATTTTCCTGCCCATTGTATGATGTATCTCTGCTTGCGCATAAAATTTATCTTTTCACAAAACTTCAGCGACAGAACTTAGGGATTGACATTACATTCATCCATATAATGCTCATTTTCTGTAAGGTATTTCTTCCAGTGCCATTTGTATTTCGGTATACCTAACTCCATCCATGGTTTCATATTACCATTATAATGCAATACCATAGCTTCATGCAAAGCAGAACTACTAACTCCATAATTGTGACCAAGCCCTGATAGAACCCAGGATTCATCAATGGGATGGATTAGATTTTGAAATACAAGTAAGCTTGCTGGAAGTACTGCACTTCTCCATGATGATTCTGTCATGCTCTGCAACTGCCAGAGAATAGCTATTAAACTTTATAATGTAAACAATAAAAAAAATATTGTTAGAAATGTGACGAAGTGCAGATTCAACTTGGATCACACTTTCTCATTAAACAGGTAATTAATGAGTAATAGACATGGGATAGTATATTAAGAAATTTTTATAATGGTTCTAAGTTCATGAGTTCATAACTAAGTTACCCTAACACTCAATGTTTAAAAGAGCGAAAGCGCAAAGCGAAGCGCTAAACCCTTTGATGAAGCGAGACGTAAGCTTCAAAGTGTGAGGTGTAAGTTTCACGAGTTCAAGTATTTTAATTTAAATTTATAAAAATTATGAACATATAATATATACTGGTGTAATAATTTACAAATATATACATTCATGTCCTGATTAATAAATAAGAGTTAAACATGTGAAGTATAGAAATGTAGAAATGAATCACAATAAACTACGCTACATACATAACATATATATTTTATTTACACTCACATGTTCATATTGAAAATACATAGGGGCATTTTAATGTTAGTCTAATATCCTCTTATATCTTTTTGTCCTGCCTAATGCATGCACTTCAAAAGAAAAGCGCTTTATGAAGCGCGAAGCGCACGCTTCGATTATGCTTTAAGCGATGAGGCGTAGGCTTCAATGGATAAATAGTTTCACTCTTGAGTTTCAAAGCGTTTTGCCCTATAAAGTTTTGAAGCGAGTTTCAAAAAAGCTTTTTCAAACATTGCTGGCACCTCATATGGGCTCCTCTAACTGTGTCTGACACTTCTTGTATGTGTATCCGACTCGACAGTCCTTGAATATATGCATATATTTATTTAGACATGTATTCAATTATATAATCCATGTTCTAGTTTAAAACATTCATCACGCACTTCTTGGACATAATCTTACACTAACGTCCACTTTTTGCAATTCGACACGACTCAAGTTCATTTCGGTCAAGTACCAGTTTAGAAGTTTGGTTTTAAAAGATTGTTTAGTTATCTAGTCCAAAAACAAGTGATTTTCCAATTTATAATATACTTAACAAAAGAAGATTAAGTTCTCATTGTATGTGAATGAAAAACAATATCAATCTCATATAAATTATT
>BQKN01064206.1:343341-361309 GCA_022839385.1 Asparagus kiusianus
TATATATAATTTCATGTCCTCCTATTCCATCTTTTCTCCTATAACTGTATCGATACCTGCAACCCTAACCGTGCAACAGAGGTTCAGAACATCCCAGAGTATATTTTCTTAAGATTAACCAAAGATCGAAGTATATTCATAAGTAATTTCTCTAAAAATAAAATATATTAGCCCTTATCCTATAAGTGGGAGATACTAAATCAACAAAGAAATTTGGTTGCTAAGGCAACAAGCTTCTAAAGTTGGATAATAATGGTGTCAATTCTGGCCTAAACCTAACAACCCACCCAGATCCGCCCAATACAAGACTCATCCAAACCCACTCATTTAGCTAAATGGGTGTTAAATGGGTGGGTAATGTTCCTGTAAAGAAAAATAGATTAGATGGGCGGGCCTATGCCCGGCCATGACCCACACAAACTAACCCAACTCAAAAATTCTCAAAAATCTCAACTCTCTCTACCCTAATCCAAACCCCTAGTTTTCTCTATCTCACAATTACTGTTGCCTTTTTTCCCGATCCAAATCTAGATCCTACCAAACCATAATTTTCTCTCTTTGGTGATCCTCCTCAAACCCAACTTTATCAATCTCTTTGGTGCTATGGATGGATTTATATCTAAAATCCTACAGATTCATCTTTGACCTTGCCCTCGAGGTCGATTTCATTAGATGGGCAACTTGTGTCTGCCCATAACCCTACAAACCCGCTCATGACCCACTCATAAACCAATGTAAAAATCTCATCTCTCTCTCTCACATGATTATAATCCAAAACCCTAGTCCTTTCTATCTCGCGATCACTACCATTTTTCTTCTCAATCCACATCTAGATCCTACCGAGCTCCAATTTCTCTCTCTGGCAATCCTCCTCAAACCCGACTCCATCGATTTCTCTAGCAATCTCTCCAACGCTTTGTATGGAGCTATTACTAAATCCCTAGAGATTCATCTCTAACCTCACCTTAGTCATCGATTTCATTAGATAGGCAGACATGTGCACGCCCATGACCCGACAGGCCCGCTCATGACCCAACTATAAACTAAACCAACTCAAAATTCCCCAAATTTTTAAGCTCTCATTCATGTGATTCTAATACAAAAACCCTAGTTTTCTCTATATCACGATCATTGCTGTCTTTCTTCACGATCCAAATGTAGATCCTACCGAGCTCCAATTTCTCTCTAATGATCCTCCTCAAACCCAACTCCATTGATCTCTTCGACGCTTTGGATGGAGCTACTGTTGAAACCCTAACAAATTCATCTCTCTGACCTCGTCCTCGACATCGATTTCCCTAATCGGAGGGTATAAACCCTAACCTTTATTTCTAAGTTCACAATTATTTTTATGAATGATCGACAATTTTGTTTGATGTAACAAGAATAAGATCTTATGTATTATAGTAGTTGATCTGTGGATACTATGGAATGATATTGTTAGCCATGATTAGGTTTTTGCTTTTATTTAGCAACGTCACATCTTGGAAAATGCCACTGGATTCTTCAAAAGTATTATTATTGAATTTGTGTATTGCTCAGACTATTATTATTGAATGAATCATTGAGGAGCTTAAGTTATAAAAAGTTTAATCATTAAAAAATATTTTACTTATGTTGTTTCTTGATGTCTTATGAAGATAATCATTCCTCAATGTTATGTTTGGATAGCTTGTTTGTCTTGCCCAATGGAGCAATAGAGGCTTATATTGTTCTGATTAATAATGATCAAACTTTTCTATTTTTATTAAGATGCTTACTAAATGTTTGTCTTCCATAAGTATCTTTATCAAAGTGCATTTTGAATGACTCTACACATTAATAATGACAAGACTTTTAATTCCAATTGCGTAGTGTGAGTAATTTGGTTTATATTAGCTTGTCATGCAAATGTTTGTAAATTTTAGCTCTAAGTAAATAGATCCAGTTGCATGACTCCACACATTAACTCCTGCATAATTTTGATGATTTGGGCTTTTTTTAAGTAGTAATGTAACATATACGAAACTTGTCTCATTTAATTCCAATTTTTTATTTGATATTAAATAGTTATTTTTATTGCTTTAGTTATTATCTTGGAATGAATTTATCTGATCTTGGTAAGTGTGGTTTGAATGCAGATTTGGTTATTACCTTTGTTTAGATAGTTTGAGCAGTGGCAACATGTTAAATTTATTATTATGATGATCTTTCCCAAAAGATCATTCCTAGTTTATTATTCTTTGGTCTATCACTAATGAGACATAAACCTATATTTACATTATAACTCACACTAATTTTCTTTGTTGAGTTATAAAATTCATATTTTTGTTTCACATTATTTACCACACCTTTGGTATTTGATAATTTCTAGCTAATATTGGTGATATTGTAGCATTGGTGCAAATGTATTCTCCTTATGTGCTTTTCGCAATCATGGCAACTTTGAGAAGACTCTTTTCTCCTTCTCATTGCTCAATCTCTACTGCTCGTGCTCAGAAAAAGAGGTTTTGATTGACCAATGAGGGTTTGATTGACCAATCACCATTTACTTCCTCGATAGTGTTTATCCTGTAAGTTTGATGTCTTCACGTATCTTTGGAAGTTTAATTTTCTTCAGGAATCATTGAGATGTTCATAGTATGCTTTGTCTGTGCTTTTGGATTTCATGTTGCCTTCATGTTTTTTGTGTTGTTGGTCATTGTATCATGTTATAAGAAAATGGTTTAATATTGGATTAGGTGGCTACCAAATGGAAGAATTTTAGATGTAATCTAATATGAAATTTTTGTTGATAATCAAACTCAAAGGTTTGAATCCTCTTTCTATTAATTTTCTATCATGGGTGTCATTTATTTCTGGTCTTGTTCCGTTGCAATTTGAGCTTGTTTGGGTATTGAATTTTTTTTCATGTGACAAGTGTATGATTGCTTCAAAAGCAACCTGGTGTTGTTTATTTCTGGCCTTGCACCTTTGTAGATGAGCTAGTTCATGAAAAAAAATTTATCGTAATAAGTGTATGATTTCTTCATATTGCGGTTTGCCATTTGAGCTAGTTCATGAAAATATTTCTTGTAATAAGTGTATGATTCCTTGAAATGTTACTTCAGTGACAGTATTTATAGTATTTTATCTTAAAGATGTTATGATTGTATATGGCGATATGAAAGTCTTTATATATGTATATGTATATGAGAACTTGAGAGCACATTCTATTGGCACCAATCTGCTCTTTGATAAAATTGCATCTTAGGGTGGATTTCTCGTTGTTCTTTGGACTTATTTAAATTCTACATGGGAATATTTGCTCTATTTGAAACTTTGGAAATAGCCACCTCAAAGTTTACAAACAGCCCCCTGAAACTTTGCAAAACAGCCCACTTGAAAGTCTGCAGACCCACCCCCCCCCCCCCCCCCCACCCACCCCCTCAAAAAAAAGGTTTGTAGAAAGCCCCCTGAAAGTATGCAGAAAGCCCCCAAAACTTTGCAAGTAGGCCCCCAAAACTTTGCAAATAGACCCCTAAAAGTTTTATATATACAAAAGTACGGTAATTAAATGGGATATTGGACCACCCATTTAATAAATGGGTGGATGAGGGGTTACCCATTTAGCAAATCTCGATGGGTCATAAACAGGCATAAATGTGTCCACTCATTTATGACCCACCCAGAACCACCCATTTGACATCCCTATTGGATGGGGACCATAGGGTAAATGATTATTCGTAATTCTGCTCAGATGATTAAATAAGTACATGTTGCTAAAAAAAGGCAGGTTAATTGACTTCCAAGGAAAAAAAGTAATGAAAAGAATGAATGGGAAGGCTGGTAAAATTGTGTACAGAAAAGGTTACAAAATGGTACTTAAAAGTTAAAAATGGTTGCAAAATTAAAAAGGGAATGAACAAGTGTAGCCTGAGGAGGTTGATTACGCTTGAAGTGCCAAGATTAGGCCGTGTTGTTTTTTAATGCTGCCAACTTTTTCGGACAAGAATGATTTTAGTCTCTAATTATTTACCAAAGAACTTGAGGGGTCAGTTCCTCAGACAATCCATTTTTTCTGGTGTGTGGAAAGATGTACTTGTTTATAAATTAAAAAGAAAGAAATCATTCACGTAAATATACTACTAACCTTATGGTTGACCTGCTGGTAGATTCCTGTAACATTGTGCTGCCTCCAAGTTTCCAAATCAACTATACTCAATCCAGACATCCAGGCACAAGAATTAGCATTATAATTGTTTTTACCCAAATAAGTTTTTAGCTGCCACAGTCTCACCCCACAGAATTCAACAGCACCAATGACTTTCCCTCGCAAATCAAGGCTCCACAAAGATGACAAATCTTGCTGAACAACCACATCATCATCCAAAACCACTACTTTCTTCAGATTCTTAAATATGTCAGAAAGAAGAAAGTGTGAGTGGCCAAAGACAGATATGTATTCTGTTCTTATCTGCTCAGAAGATTGTTGCTCAGTGTTGTGAATGGAAACACGAAATTCCTCTGGTAGTGTCATTTGAGCTCCTGTATTATATGGGTCATTGGTATTGTAAAGTTCATCAAAGTTAAGGACATTAACGGTTGCTTTACTATAAGAATTTCTGGAAAACCAGAGTTTCATAGCATAGTAGTTCTCCACGTCAGTTAGCAGATGGAAAACCAACTTTTCAGTTTCCTGAAATATACATGGAATGAGGCATCAGTACACAAAAGACATAATGTAGTGAATACAAGAAAAGCATTAAATAGAACATAATACCTCTGAACTCATCACTGTTGAATTGATGGTAACACTAGATGCTAATAGGTTCCTGGAGAAGATAACATAGTGCCTGAAATTTGGGCTGTGAAATTTTTCGCCATCAAAGTCAGGATCCACTGATTGAGATCTGAAATATTCTACTGTCAACCTCATGGACAAGCAATGGATACTTTTGGGAATGGTCTGTACACCAAGTTGATACAAGAAGGCACTCTGTTTCATATGGAAATGAGATTCATCCTCAGTGAGATCAAGAAGCTGCCTAAGTTTCTTGTCAATGTTACTGCAACCAACAGTGCATGACTTAGCTCTAGCAATTGCCTGATCCATCTTCTCGATCTTTCTCATGACACTGACAGGAAGTTGACAGGGAGTTAATATTTCTTCATAAACAAACTCATAAAATAAATAATTATCCTCCACAAAAGATCTTAAGGATAGCAGTGACAAAAATAGATTAAAGCCTGTAAACCATGCACAATGCCTCTTCTTTTCGACACTGCACACAAGGGAAGTGGGTGCAAATACCTCTTCAGAGAGATATATTAAAACTACTCAAAAGAGAATTAATCATCAGAACTACATATAAAGGAGAGCAGTGAAGAGATGTACAAGCCTCGAGAGATCATGTGCATATCCATATCTAACAATATTAGTGTTCTAATAACCTTTAAAGACCACAAAAGGGAAGTAGGTTTGAACTTTTTGTTTCCCCTTATAAGAAGCAGAGAATAGAGTCTCTCAAACATTTCTTGCCATTTACTTTTCACGTTTTGATTATGTTTACGCTTTTTCTTCATCCTATATTTCCATAAAAATAATGCAACAAAAACCCTTATTATTCAAATAAAGTAATAATTTTGGCCGACAGTCCATTTAGGCTTATTTATCAATTATCATATACTCTGATCTTTCTCCTGAAAGGTCCATTTAGGCTTATTTATCATATATTCTGATCTTCTCCTGAAATGTCACAAGTACTAGGCATCCCTATGCCGGTGCTGCTACACCAGCTTTAATGATATCTCTAGCTATTACAACACCTTCTACTTTATGTTTTTATATACATGTATGGACAATTTAATAATTTTAATTTTCTAGTTAATGGCCACGGAAAGAAGAAACATTACAGATCTACAAAACAGAATAAAAGTATCAAGTTTTAGTCAGAAAAATCGAGATTAAATAAAAATAAACAAACTCGGTAACTGCTTATCTACCCGTGGTGCCCTGGGAAATGTTCAACAGATAAATGATTCCTAGTAGGTTTTCTATTGAGCAAGGTTTTAAATATCGGTTATCACGGATTTATCGGACGGTCAATATCCATATCGGATAGCGGATATCGGGGATAAGTAGTACTTATCCGAGTGATATTACCAGATAGTGTATACACATATTATAATATCCTAAAATATAATCTAACCATACTTAATGAAATATAAACGTACCAAAATGTAAATACTCATGTTTAGGATCACTAACCAATGGTAGAAACTTGCTTCTTGATCGCACGATGAAACCATTTGAGTGCATAGTTAGTAAAAATAGAATAACATACAAGCAAGATAACATAAAGAATGAAGAATCATTAACATAATTATTGTGTAATCACGAGATTATACACTAACTTACTAAGTTGAGATTTAATAGCTATGAGCCATGTCAATATTCATAAACAAACATAAGATAGTCACCAAACAACCAAGTTCCAAAAGCAACAAATACTTTATAATTCTTAAACATCCAAAGAGCAAACTCAAACCCAAACCAAAGGCCGATAATTCCGATATTTTGAGCCGACAATCTCGACCGATAACTCACTTTATGACCGCATTATCGCCGATAAACATCCAAAAAAGATAACCAGTTTAAAATCAAAACTTATCATAACGAAAGGCCTCCGAAACCAATAAATTGTCGATAATATCGGTTTATTGGCCGATATTTAAAACACTGCTCGACTTACTAGTTCTGAGAGTAGGAACAGGGATATCTGATATATCTAGAATTCTGATCTTTTGGACGCAATACATAAGTTTGACTTTCAATCAATATGTCGGCAAGATTAATGACAAGTATAGATACATAAAAGATATAGAAACAGAATAGGAATTTTATCTTGCTCGAACTTAAGGTTTTTATTTCTCATGAAATTCATGAAATTAGGCTGGCTTTGCTATGACGGAGAAGAACACTTCTTCTATCTAAATATTGGTTTGACCATGAATGTCAGACGCTTGTTTTCACACTCAGACTTTTGCGTCCCTTATTTTCCTAAATTATGCAATGTGCTAGCATATTATACCCTTTTTTATTATGATTGATAATTTTCAATTGCTCTCTAAGCAAAAGAAAAGCTCAAATATTCTTTGAGATAAAAATGCCTGCTCATAGAAGACAATTAAAATATATTAATATGTACTTGTTGACAAATAAATACTTGCACATCTGTGAATTCATGTATGGACTTTGAGGGTTCCTATTACAGGCATTCTCTTTCCATGTTAAAGAGAAACCACATGTACATGTCGACAAATGTTACAGGGTCTTCTAGTATGATATTATAACAGGAAATGTTGACTGTGTAAAAAAGAAACTCCTGCTTTTTGGTTCATAAATCTTCTAGCAGTACTTTGAACATGGCGTTTAATGTAATCTTTTGGCTTATCTATGCCTCAAATGGGAATTATTCCCCTACAGAAACATATCATCTTATTTGTTGGTCGTATATACAAAGTCAAAGTTATGCTTCAAGATTCTTTCAGAGACTAATGTGTAGCCCTCATAGATAATTAATATGCTAAATATAGGGGAAAAAATTCAATTTGAGAATAATTTCAACTCCTGCAATGGTATGGCCAAGCCGTGACACGAGATTTATGTCTATGGCCACAAAATTGGGTATGAAGATAAAAAATCCAGTTAATAGACAAGAGTCGGGGCTTTAAGAATAAGACATGAAGGTGAAGTATGAAACATGACACAGATACATGATACTTAATCACAGAAAAACTTAGAGAAATGTGTATGCACATACATGTTGTGTATAACACTACTCTTTATAAGCCCAAGTCAAAATTACAACAAACTCTTCAAGCTAATTTAGAAGTATTTGGCAAAACCACAAGAAATGATTAGTATAGAGAAAGAATTGTATGACCTTGAAATATATAGAAACATTTTATTGAACGTAACTCTAACGTAATTTTTTTTAAACTCAGACTATAAACTTATCTTCTCGTTGGCACATTAGTACCTCCGAAGTCTGACATGTGATAATGTTCACAATTCATCATTGTACTTTACCTAAATATACTTCTTAACTCACAAGGGCAGAGATCATACATTATACTGTATACTACAGATAAAAGGAAATGAACAGTTCTTAGCTATAGTAAACCTTTTGTATATTATTACATTGCTTTGCCAAATTTTCTTAAACCTTATCCCCTCAATTGGTTAGAGTGTCTAGCTGCAAAGTATTGGCTAGCATAAGTTACAAGGTTCAACTCCCGCCCATCGCACATATTTTTTTCATACTCTTTAAAAGCACGAGTTCGGAAAAATCTTTCTATGATCAATATTACCCTTCTCTATTTTAAATATTTTATTTATAACTTAATCTATCTTAATCATAATTATATCCTATCCTAATCCTATGTGAACTATCTATAACTTAACAATTTAAAAAAATAATATTAATAAAATATATAAAACATCTTTATAGTATTAGTTTGTTAAGATAAATAAATTATACGTAGCTAACGTACTATAATATATAAAGTATTGTAAAAAACCTAGATTGTCTAAATTTTACACAAAATACCCTAAAAAGTTTAAAATTATAAAAACTATCTCGACGTCTAAAAACTTAAAACAACAAACATGAAATTAAGAAATTAACAGCAGTTTGCGAAGAATTTAAAATTTATGATTAACATCTCAATATCTCAAAATTATAGAAACACCCTCAAAAGTTCAAATTACAAACAAGCACCGAAAATTCTAAAATTTCAAAACTTACAAACAACATAGATGAATTCAAGGGATTACTATAATGCACTTGAAAATTTCAGGCATTTCAAAACTTAAAACAACAAACATGAAATTAAGAAATTAACAGTAACCTCTGAAGAATTTAAAAATATTGAATAACACCCTCAATGTCCTAAAAATTATAGAAACACCCTCAAACGTTTAAATTATAAAAAACAACCCTAAAATTTTAAAAAATTTTAAATTTACAAACAACAAAAGATGAATTCAAGAGATTACCCTCATGCACCTACAAATTTTAAATTTGCCGAAATTAACATCAAAGTTACAAAAGTTGTAGAAAAAACTATTTCAAATTTTAAAAATTGCAAAAAAAACTCTAAATTTTTAAAATTTATAACCAATGCACATCAAATCTGAAAACTATTGGTAGACCGTTGAAATTTGAATTTTTTAAAAATTAATCTATAATTTTAATAATTACAAAAAGTAGCCTCAAAAGTTCAGAGTTGTAAAAAATATCATGACATTTAAAATTACCACCGACACATGAAATATTAAAATTACAACTACCAAACTTAAAAGTATTTTTTTAAATGATCCCAAAGTTTAAAAATTACAAATCACATCCTCAAAGTTCAAAACCACAAAAAAGTACTGAAATTTTAAAACTTGGCAAAGAAAAGTGTAAATGTTAGGTATTCTTTTATTAATATATATATAGAGAGAGTAAGACTCTTATCAACTTAAGTTGATGTCCACCAAACTTCCTAGCCACTTAGTTGCTATCCACTTAAGTTGACACAAGTTTTGCTCTGTGTATATATATATATATATATATATTCTAATTTAGGGTTTACTATCCATTTTCAACATCTAAAGATAGTCTAAGTTGATACTGGTAAACAAAAGCAATAAAAATTGATTAAAAATATCTGGTTAATGAATAAAAATTTTAAAAATATTATAGCTTAAAAATTATCGTCACCATATAAAATAAAGCAACTACATAAAATTTTACTAATAAATTGGAGCAACAAAACCCATTAGTAACATTAATTAATAGATGTTTAAATCCATAAAAATTATAAAAGACTATAATATAATAGCTCAACATTAATTGATTTTAATTTAGAAATATTAATCTCTGATGTTAATAATATTTATAGGATAAAAGAATACAATAAATTACGTATGGAGAAACTATCAGAATGTTCAGATATATCCTTCAAAAAAATCAAGTTATTTTCATTGCAAATGAGAAATTGACGGAAATAAATCTAAAATTCAGAAAACGTCCATGAATCATTTGAATTGGTATTGACATAAGGCATGTCTATTAAAGAAACACCAACTGAGTTATATTGAAGAATAATTTAATAACTTATCCCAATCAAAGAAGAATTCTGCATGAAAGATATAAAAAAATTAGTAAGCATTCATAAATTTATACTTTGTTCTTCAAATACTAAAGAAATTAAATATTAATATTATAATCTAAGGCAAATTGTTAATAAAAATATAGGTGTTTAGTTTAGATCTTTGTGAAAAATGATAGGGATAGAATAAATGTAATATTATTAACATAACAAAAACTCTTATTAGATGCACATCAGAAGAATTCATGATAGAAAAAAAAAGTAGCACCTAATCTTATTTAAGTAATAAATTAGGAACGCAAGGAATTTCATATATATAAAATAAATATTTATTCTCATTGAAATAAAAAAACTTAAATTATGTATTTCAAGAAGTTTGTGTTGAGCATCGGAAATACATTTAACTTCTTTGTGAAGTTAAACGACATGATAAAAGATTAACGAGCTCAAGAAAGATAACAGCACAAAAAATACAACTCTAACCTGATGTTATAATCGATTAGATGATGAAGGCACTACTCTAGAATTACCCAAAAAAAAGATAAAGGTGATGAATGATTGATCTTAGCTAAATAAAAAAATAAAACAGAATGAATAAAAGATAATATTTTCTGAATATTTTATAGAATAGTTTAATTATTTTGATGGAATTTAGGAATCTTTAGAAAGGAGTTTCATAAGGTTTTTTAGTATTTTTATATGCTCATACAAATGCTTTTATCATATGAAAGTATATTAGAGTTAGCATTAATCTTTAATTCATAACTTTTTTATATAGTCTATCAATGATTAAGAACAAACTTTATATTCTCTTTTGTATCATTTTAGCATACTTTTAACCAATTATTTTGCCTTAGTGGTTTTAAATATTCACATTCCTTGTATAACACTGTTTTAATATTTTTTTACTTTTGTAACACTGTACTTTCTCAAATAAAGCTTGGGTTTATGTCAGTCCAAATAATATGAAATTTCAAATAAGCTTCATATTATATTTTTTTTCCAATCAATTCAAATATCAACATGAAATTTTAAATTAGGTATAGCTCATTTAAACAAACATCAAAGAAAATAAATAATCGCAATGTTAAAGTTTAGACACAAAAGTCAGCACAAACTATTAAAATGGAACTGAGGAACAAATTTTAGTTAGGAAATAAGCCAAAAAATAATTAATCATGGTATCTAACTACGTGCATTGCACGTGTATAAAACCTAGTATAATAAAAAATCCGGGACTTGTGCAGACCACATATCTATTACTATTATTAAAAGAAAGCTTGCCTTTATGTCCAACTTTTTGGTATTATACCGTTAAGTGTCATAGTTTTCTAAAAAATCCACCAATGTCCCATAACTTACAACTCTTAAACGTCATGACTCATATCTTAAAATTCCTTCTTTATTGTGAAAGGGACAATATTGGAAATTTTGAATAAACTGAAGAATAATAAATCGGTAACAACTGTTATTCGCACGATTCTGTTAGAAGTGAGAAAATCAGAGTAGTCTATTTCATTCATCTCCATGGGTATATATAGGGTTACATATGGGTAATAGGCTAATGGGTTAATGGGCCCTAAACTCGATAACCCAAGAACTAATTCTAACACTCCCCCTCAAGCTGGAGCATATATATCAATCATGCCCAGCTTGTTACATAGAATGGAAAACACATTAGGTAAAGTAGCTTTAGTGAAAATGTCAGCTAACTGTTCAGAAGATGGAGTGAACTGAAGAGATATCACTTTCTTTTCCCAAGTATCTCTGACAAAATTACAATCAACTTCAATGTGCTTAGTTCTCTCATGAAACACTGGATTCTTTGCAATGTGGATAGCAGATTGATTATCACAATGCATAGGCATAGATCCAAGCTGCGAAAAGCCAAGCTCGGTCAGCAGCTTCTGTAGCCATATCATTTCACAAACAGTATGAGCCATAGCTCTGTATTCTGCTTCTGTACTAGATCGAGATACTATATCTTGTTTCTTGCTCCTCCAAGTAACCAGATTTCCTCCAATAAAGGTACAAAATCCAGAAGTAGACTTTCTATCTCCTACATCTCCCGCATACCCAGCATCAGAATAGGCAGAGATGTGTAAATGTCCATGTTTCTTATACAGTAATCCTTTTCCCGGACAGCTTTTAACATAAGCCAAAATTCTTAGAGCAGCAGTCCAGTAAACTTTTCTAGGTATATGCATAAACCTGCTCAATACTCCCACTGCAAAGGTGATATCAGGTCTGGTCACAGTAAGATAGATCAACTTGCCAATTAATCTTCTATATCGGCCTGCATCATCTAGGAGAGGACTATTGTAAAACCCCGAAAATTCCTTTAGTATATATATGTATACACATGTGTAAATTATCTATAGTAAATATTTTCCCTTGTGGCGAATAACCATATAAATATAAGATACATATTTTTATCAGTGTTTGGGAACCCAACGGGTATATACAAGTGAGAGAAATCGAGTAAGTTGGCGATCAGCAAGTCAAATGCCCTCAGCAGGCATTTTAGTGCTGATCGGTCGACCGACGCGGTCGACCGGCGCGGTCGACCGATCAGCGATAAGGGGGTTGTTTCAGGTTTTGGGTCGGGTTTTGTTTTCTTTGGGCTAATGGGTTTCGGGTCGGCTTGGGGAGTTGGTATTTATACCAACTCAACCCAAGTGAGATCCTGTGAACCCCAGACCCAAAACCCTAGCCTCCCTCTTCTTCCAAAAGCCCCAGCTTGGACTTGGGAGATCTGGAGCAGCTCTTGAGGAGTTCCAGTGGGATTTAGGGATTCTCAGCAAAGGGGATCCACCTCTTGCAGATCTAGGGCATCATCAACAACCAAGGCGAGTAATTTCTCGCCCAACCCCCACCCCCACTTGATTTAAATGCCAAGATCTGAGTTTTATTGGTTTGATGGAGCCAAATTCATATTTTTTTGGTTAGCTAATAGTTTACTATGAGATCAAATGCGAATTTGAGACTTAATATGTTTTAAAAACTCACCATATTCTGTTTAACATGATCTGGATCTGAGCTTTTGCCTAAGGGAGTTTAAAACGTCTTTACAGCTATTCAAATGATTTGGATTTGTTTCTCATAAATTTTTAAATCTTAGAATTATAGATTTTTAGCTTTGGAAAGTGGTTGTGTTCTTTTCAGTGGGATCCCCTTTTTATCAAAACCCATGTTAAAGTTTTCATTCCCATGTTAAAGTTTTCATTTACAGGTTTAGCAGCTGACAGAAAACCCAAGTATGGGTTCTGTCCGCTCGGCGGTCGACCGACGCGGTCGACCGCTGAGCTCGAATGGGAATCTCGGTCGGCCGTGGTGAATTATCGGTCGACCGCGATTCAAAATCGGTCGACCGAGACAAATTTCGGTCGACCGACGGTTCTGGCGGGCGACCGTTCTGATTTGTATCAGAGTTCGGTCGACCGAATCGGTCGACCGACGATACTCTGTTGCAAATTTTCCAGTTTTGATGCTTTTGGATATTTTTGCGCCCATTCGGGGGTTTATCTGGATTATTTGACCTGGCTATTAGTCCCACTACGTGTCTATGCATGATAGATGACCTGAGGGTATAAATTGGAGACATATACACTGTTTTGGTTATGATGTTGATGATTAGATTCTACTACAAGTATCGTAGCAATCTTTTACCACTTCTACAGTCCTCGTGTTGGACTATAATCCATAAGAAGTCCTCGTGTTGGACTATAATCCCTCTCAGTCCTCGTGTTGGACAATTGACACTTATACCATGAGTTTGGAAAACTTCGGTAGTTAGTTCTCGTATCGGACATGATTCTTAACCCTGCATGTGATTTCTGTACCACACATTTCAACATACCGATTATGTAGATTTGGTATGACACTTATGAAGGTTTTGACACAATATTCATGTAATAAATATTGTGATATTCATGTTGACTATGTTACAGCACTGTAATTATGCCCTGGTGTTTGTTGAGTTTCTTTTTTTTTCATTGTTATTGTTCTAGAACTTTGGGTTTGGTATTTAGGAGTTTACAATTTGAGATGTAAGGTATATACATGAGGGTTTCCTTGTTTGGATTATTTCGCTCGACGTACCGAATTCTCGTGTTGTAAACCCTTAAGTACTAACACCCTTATTTCATAAGATCATTAGTTTAGATCTATATATATATATATATTCTCTGTATTTACATACAACGAGCCCTCTTCCCTTGGGGTTGGTTGTGATGTTACTCGCTAGCGCTTTGACGCTCGTTGTCCCTCCCCCTTTCAGGTCACGAGCCAGGAGCACGGAGTGTCGCAGGTGGATAGCGGATCACTTTAGTGTTCAGCTTTTACATTCTTGTTATGTATTTTGTATCTTGAGCTCCACTGTAGTAGGTGATTAGACATTGAGGACTATTTCATAGGAGTTGTAAAGGCTGTGTGCCTTATTTCATTTTTGGTCAGATGTTTGTACTTGAGACTTGTTCAGTACCCCTGTTTATCTATTCTGACATTTGTTTATGTATTCCCATTTGTTGGATGATGAGATATCTATTTGATCATTTAGATTTCATCAGTCATTCGAGTATTATCTTTTACTTGCTTTTGTACCTACACCTGTTGTTGATTCTACTAGATAGATGTTAATTGTGATGGTGAAACATGTTATTGCACGGTGTGGTGCATGGCAGGTTTGACATTCTTGATTTCACCTTGGACTGCAGCCTTGCGTGAAATCAGGGGCGTCACAACTATTATCACGCCACAAGTTCACATTCACTTCCATAGAAGTGTTTGTTGGCTTACACCCCAAAAGGCTCATTTCTTCTAAAATGTCCAATACATATTTCCTTTGAGATAGAAGTAAACGGTCCTTTTGATATGCAATCTCAATCCCAAGAAAGTATTTGGGTTTTCCCATATCTTTGGTCACAAAGTGACGTGAAAGGTACTCCTTAGTCTCTGCTATTGCAACAAGGTCACTCCCAGTTAGCAGGATGTCATCAACATATACTGCCAGAAGCACCAGACCAGATGTAGTACGTCGGATAAAGACGGAGTGATCAGACTGACATCGTTTGAAACCGACACCAGATATAGCGGTACTAATTTTTCAAACCATGCCCGTGGACTCTGTTTGAGACCATAAATTGCTTTTTTAAGCTTGCAGACCATATTCTCCCCCTGAGCAACATACCCTAGAGGTTGCTCCATATAGACTTCCTCCTGCAAGTCCCCATACAGAAAGGTATTTTTAACGTCCAGCTGAAACATTATCCAGTCCAGATTAACAGCCATAGAGAAAAGTAGGCAAATGGAATTGAGACAGGCTACGGGAGAGAACGTCTCAAGATAATCGATCCCATAGGTTTGAGTATATCCCTTAGCAACAAGACGAGCTTTATAACGATCAATTAAACCATCGGTGCGATACTTCAATGTATAAACCCACCGACAGCCAACTACAGTAGCGCCCGTCGGAGAAGATACAAGATCCCAAGTCCCTCTAGAAACAAGTGCATCCATCTCCTCATCCATGGCATGTTTCCAAGCAGGATCTAATACGACCTCCTCATATGACCTGGGTAGAGATATAGAGGACAAGGACAAAGCAAACTGACGAGAAGAGGGAGTAAGACGGTCATAGGAAACAAAATCAGATATAGGATGATTAGTACAAGACCGTTTACCTTTTCGATGAGCAATTGGAATATCTAGATCAGAAAGAGTAGGAGGCAGACCTGCAACGGGAGATGAATGTTCGGCTGGAGCTGAGAGAGGGACAGAAACTTTTGAATGACGACAATACGTCAGTAGAGGTGGTGGTGCAGATGGCATAGTGGAAGCATTTTGTAGTCCTGGAGAAGATCCATCAGCGGAAGGAACTGAAACAGGTAGTGGAACAGCAATAGGAGCAATAGACGGAAGAAGCACATATGGACTGACAGTTAGGGGTGAACCAGTTAAGGAGAAGTATGGAACCGACTCAAAAAAGGTTACATCAGCAGACACAAAATATTTCCTGGTGGATGGATTATAACATCGATACCCTTTTTGAGTACGCGAGTAGCCTACAAAGACACACTTAATAGACCGTGGAGACAGTTTATCCAGTCCGGGAGACAAATCCTGAACAAAGCAAGTACAACCAAAAACTCGAGGAACCAGAGGAAAAGGCCTTTTGTCAGGATAAAGACAGGTGAATGGTATTTTACCATTAAGAACAGGAGAGGGCATCCTATTGATCAGGAAACATGCGCTGAGGACTGCATCAGACCACAAATACTTTGGTACATTCATATGTACCATCAGGGTTCTAGCAACACCTAAAATGTGTCTATGCTTCCTTTCAGCAACTCCATTTTGTTGTGAAGTGTGAGAACATGATGTTTGGTGGATAATACCAATATTTGCACAAAAACGAGAGAGGTCATGTTTCATGTATTCCAAAGCATTATCGGTACGAAGGATACGAATAGAGATGGAAAATTGATTTTTGATTTCTTTATAAAATATTTCGAAAATGGTAGAAACCTCAGATCTCTCTTTTAAAAGATAAAGCCAAATTATGCGAGAGAAGTCATAAATAAAGACAAGGAAATATCTGTAACCATTCACAGAAGGTATACGACATGGACCCCAAACATCAGAATGGACTAACTGGAATGCAGAACTGCTACGTTTATCAATACGATTTGGATAAGTAGCACGATGATGCTTACCCAGTTCACAAGACTCACAACCTAAAGAAGAAATGGAAGATTGGATAGAAATGACAGACCTAAGCTTCGATAACGAGGGATGACCAAGTCGTTGATGCCATAATAAAGGATTATCAAACTTATCTGCAACAAGACCAGTAGCAGGCATATTGTCATCCAAATAGTACATGTCTCCTCTCTCATGCCCCGAACCAATCGTCATTCTAGTTGCTAGGTCCTGAAAAACACAATGAGAAGGGAAAAATGTGACTTTGCAGTTGTGTTTTGTGAATTGACTGATGGAAAGTAAACTAACAGGAAATTTAGGAAGATATAAAACATCAGTAAGAGTAAGCGATGAAGTAGCATGAACTACTCCATCACCAAGAACTGGAGAGTATGTCCCATCAGCGATCCGGACAGATGGAAACTTGTCAGAAAGGTTTAAGGAAATAAAGTGGTCCTTAAGATCCGTCATATGAGAAGAAGCGCCAGAATCTAATACCCATGGTCTATGAGGAGAGGTAATGTAGGCATCCATACCTGAAGAGGATGCATGAGTAGCAGAATAATTGTTCTGAGAGAGATCGAGATGACGCAACCGGTCATACTCAGCTTGAGAAATCTGAATAGTGGAGGGAGCAGTAGTAGTAGGAGAAGCAACAGAGGTAGGTGTAGTATCAGCAATCTTGGCCCATGCAGGTCGACCAAACTTCTCCCAACACTTCTCAGGGATGTGATTAGTCCGTCCACAATGTATGCACTAACGAAGATTCTTGCCAAGGTCAACATGTCTGCCACCAAAGGTGCCACGTCCTCCCCCTGTGTCGCGGCCACGTCCTCGATCACGACCATGACCTCTGTCACGTCCGAAGAACATAGCAGACTGATCAAGTGATGGAGCGGACGGTGTAGAAGAAGCAGTAGTTACTCCAGTAGTTACTTGCATAACTCTCGAGAAAGTAGCAGTCAAGGAGGGGATAGTATCTCCCCCTAGTATTTGGCCCTGTATCTGAGATTGCAAGGTGGGACTCAGACCGGACAAGAACTTAAAGACAGCAAGGTCCCTACGATATCCCAACAGTGTCGCGGTATCCGTAACGACGGGCTGATGCATTTCTAATTCATCGATCAGACTCTTTAGCTCACCAAAA
>BQKN01064206.1:361319-386321 GCA_022839385.1 Asparagus kiusianus
CATTCCCGTACATAATTTTTAAATTATCCCACATCTCCTTAGCAGTGTTTGAGAACATGACACTGCTACTGATCTGGGCTTCCATGCTGTTAAGGAGCCAAGTCATCACACAACAGTCAGCAGAGATCCATACGGGATACGTAGGATCTGTAGATGCAGGAGGTGGGGCCAGAAGATGAGCCAATTTGTTCTGAGCACCAACGAAGATGCGGAAGGCTTGTACCCAAAGAAGATAGTTGGTGCCATTTAACTTCACCGTGGTCCCCAAGACAACTTTGGGGGCAGATACCTCAGCTGTGGTAGTGGTAGTAGTTATAGCAACAGAAGAGATGTCAGATCCTGTCATTATTACAGAATAGGATAGTACGAAAACAGGAGGATCACAATCTCCGTGTATAAAACCCGAAGGTTTAAAATGGAACCCCAGATATTTGCTATCTTTCTCTTTGAATGAGATCTCAATTCCAGCTACGGTTTCATTAGCTATCTTACAACTAGAATCCCTCTTTTTTCCGATCCGGTTCCTCCACCACCGCGAACCCCGGTTCGATTCAGGCATGATACACTTTTTATTTATTGGGAGAACCCAAGTACTCTCTTGCGGATCCATGAAACAACTCTCAGAAATCGTTTTCTCTCGGTTAGAACCCGTAGGTTAGAATAGAAAACCCGAAGGTTAGTGTGTAGGAACCCGAAGGGTTAGAATAGAAAACCCGAAGGTTAATCATTTAACCAATTTTTTTGTTTCTGTTTTTTTTTTGTTTTTTTTTTGGTACTCTACAAACTCAGACTCAACTACTACAAACTCTACTCAACAACGGCCCAACAAGTCAAACAAAGGCCCAACAAATAAAACAGAGGCCCACACTCAACAAAACAAAAAAGATCTCAGACTAACAGCGACATTCAACACAAAAAAAGGGAAAGTAAAGAAAGGCATCAAGGCGTCGACGAGCTTCGGAGAGGGATCCAAGGGCGGCAATGACGAGCGCGATGACGAGCGCGAAGGAGATCGGGGGTCGGCGAGCTTCGAAGGCGATCACGAGCAAAGCAGCGGCGAGCTTTGAAGATGAGGACGAGGTTCGAAAGATATCTGGCAGCAGCGGCCCGCGAAGAAGACGAGGACGAAGGTGGAGGACCAGGATCGGGATCTGAAAGGAGGAAGGTGAGGATTAGGGTTCCGTAGAACAGTAGCAATTTTTTTTAAAGGTGTTTGGCGGCTAGGGTTTTGGAGGCGGTAGGGTTAGGGTTTTGGAAAACTTCTCTGATACCATGTTAGAAGTGAGAAAATCAGAGAGTAGTCTATTTCATTCATCTCCATGGGTATATATAGGGTTACATATGGGTAATAGGCTTATGGGTTAATAGGCCCTAAAGCCGATAACCCAAGAACTAATTCTAATAGATTCAAATGGCAAATGGTGCCTCTACACATCCACAATCATTGACACGACAGTTACTAACCATATGAGCGAGTTCCACTAGCATACTTTGTACATAATCAAACCATGCAAGCAACTGTCCACATCCGATCATCAAATTTGAGAAACTTGAAACAAATATAAAAGAAATTTTAAAAAATTAGAAAGACAAATTAATTTGAAGAAGCAAGCAAGAAGAACGCCATGGCATCTGTCAAAGAAGCAGCAGCCACCGTAAGCTACATAGAAACTGACGGTGAAGGCCAGTATTGAAGAAATGATTATTTCTCAAGTAGAGTTTTTTTTACCTCTTTTAATTTTTACTTATAAATTACAAAAGAATGTTGCTTTTGTGATAGATCGTTTTTTGTGAAATTATACTTTTTAAACAATCTCTTTTAATAATGGATCACCTACTTTATTTGACATATTAAGGTAGTCTAGATGTTCTGATCAGTCAAGACATTTTTTAATCCAATCTTATGCATCACTTTGATTCAAGGGACGCTTAGAAAATAAAACAAGATCTAAGAAAGTATTAATTTATCTTGACAAGTCAACCCCATGTTTAGTCTCATGCACGCATCGAGTGCACCAGAATATTAGTTTTTAGAAATTAAATAGAGGGTGTTTTTTAATATAAACATAACTTGTAAACTAATTTATTTTAAAGCCCACGAGCTTGAAAAATGTCTTTTTAGGACCAAATTACTAAATGAGCTTTAATAAAACAATTATAATAATAATATGATGTATAGTTTTTTTTCTTTGCCTATAAATTCAAATGTTTACCCTCATTAATTTTTAAAGTAGCCCTTTTTCTAGTCTTACTCCCATTTATTTTTAATCTGCCTGCATCCAAACTAGCTCTTTGACCCAAAATACTTCACCCAAGGTTTTACCCTAGTTTTTAAAACATATCTACTTTAAACAATGTTTCAAACTTTTATCCTCATTTACTTTTGAACACTCACTTCCAAAGTCACTCCTAGATCAAAATACTCACCAAATTATTTTAAATTCAGTTTGTATTCTAGCAACTTATTATATATAGTGAGTTGTGAATTTTTAAACTAAACATTTAAACCTTTTTTTCACAATAATGACGTGGCATCACTGATTGTGGATGATTTTTTATTTATAAATCCGAAGGCTTACGTCCATTTATTTTTGAACTCACACACTTCCAAAAAGGATTTTCCTCCTATAAACCCAAAGTTTTACCTTCATCTATCTTTAAAACCTCATCTTTCCATAATCATTTTTCTTTCGGAAATACTCCTCTAATTTATTCTTAATTCACTTTAAATCTCAACATTTTAGTATGCAGCATAAAGGCTGGGAATGTGGAACGCTATAGCAAACCACGATCCTGGTTCCCCAATTCGCGGTGGGACATGACCCAATGTACCAACTCCATCAACCTGATTGGAATTCAAGCAGTTAAAATTTTTTTTTAAAAAGTAAAGTATGCATACCTTAATTGCAATATGACTCTCAAGTTTCTTTAACTATTACTGATACAAATAGCATATTTGTTTATTTTGACTCTTGTAAAGCCTTAACCACCAATTCCTACATTTAATAAGCGAACCTAAAACATACCATGTTCCCTAGATTACCGTACAAGCCTACCCCCTTATACTCGGTTCCTACTGAGTGGTGTACCTTGATCCTGTACCCGTCCCGTGCAGGGAACGAACTGGGTTCCATACAAATATAGTATACAGTGTAAATTACTCTAATGTAATACAATTTTCTATACATTAGTTTTCCTATATTGTTATGCATTCGATGTATATTTTGAATCAAATACTTAAGGCTTCGTTTGGATACCATGGTATTTTACTTGTTTTCATTGCGTTTTTGCCAAAAATAAAAAACATGTGTTTGGAAACCATGATGTTTTTTAAGCTAAATCATCCTCAAACCAAAAACACAAAACTTATTTCAAAACACCTTTTAGGTGTTTTAAGTTGGGTGTTTTGGTTTTGAGTTTGAGAAGGTGTTAATATAATATCTAACATAATATATTAAATGTAATTAATATAGAGGTATTATCAACATGCTTATTATATTATACTATACTATATTATATTATAGTTATTTCCTTTTTTTTCCTTTTTCCTTTTTCTTTTGAACTGACTGCCTACTGTTTCTGCTACAGTAAAAGTATTGTTGTTGCTACAGTAACAGTCGGTGAGTCACTAAGATTTGGTTGATTATTAGATATTTGTTACCATATTGTTCATTTAATTAACATTGTTTTGAAACTCATGAATATTGTTGCTACTAGCCGTCATAGCCGATTTTCCTTTTGTAACATGTAAATAGCAAATTAGCAATGTAATTGTTAGTGATGTAATTGTTAGTGATGCAATACACTAATATGATTATGTACAATTTGTGTGATTATGAAATAATGAAAATTAAAGTAGAAATGTGATTCCCTAAGTCTATGTACTTACGTAGCATAGTTGTTAATTTACGTAGCATAGTTGTTAATTTATGTGTTTTTGTGTAGGTAATTAGGTATGTTTTCATCGACCGGTAGTGGGAGAAGACAGGATCCTACGTGGAAATACATTTCACTTGTGGACGAAGGAAATGCCAACAAGCACAAATGCATCTTTTGTAATAAGATTACAAATGGCAGTATATCAAGACAAAAGGAGCATCTTATTAGGACAAAGAGGAAACGCAAAAATATTTTTCTTTGTCAAAAAGCCCCTCCCGATGTAGTTGAAGAGCTAAAGGAATATGAAGAAAGGAAAGAGAGTATGGAAAGACACTTTTATTCATGAATCAAGCTCTAGAAGACAACAGGCTATGGATGATTACCTTCCGGAGCTTGGAGATGAAAATATGGTAGAGATCGATAAAGATGAGGAGCTTGAAGAGTAACAACTACAAGCAACTAGAGACAAGGGGAATGGTCCATTGGCCTTTATTCACAGATCATCTTCCATAATAGCAAGAGGAAGGGGAAGTTTGGGCTTGAATAGAGTGGGATCTTCAACAGAGAGGAAGGGGCCGATAGATGCATTTCTCACCTTTGAACCAGCAAGGTCGCTAAGGATGATAGAAGACGTAAGTTGAGGCAAACATATATTGATGAAAGCCTCAACAAAGATGCTATAGCTAAAGTGTACCAAGACATTGCTCGTTGGTGGTGTCAAGCTAGCATTCCCTTTAATGCGGCACGACTTTGGTCATTCAGAATTATGTTAAAATCCGTGGGAGATTTTGAGCCTAACTTGCCTTCTTTCTGGAACAATACTGTTTGTATTATTAAGCTCACAGCTTTTCTAGTCCGTGTTTTGAAGCTTGTTGACAGTGAGAAGAGGCCTGCTATGGGTTATACTTGTGAGGCCTTGAATAGATCGAATAAGGCTATTGTAAGAGCCTTTAATGATGATGCAACAAAATATGCACTTGTTTTGAGATCATTGATAAGAGGTGGTGAGATCAGCTTCATCAGCCTTTGTATGCTGCAGAATATTACCTTAATCCTGCATTTTTCTATGATCACCCTAATATACAAGGGAATGATGAGGTTATGAAAGGCCTTTATCAAGTCATTGAGAAGATGGTGCCCATTAATGAGTAAGGCAAGGTTGACAAACAGCTAGATATATACAGAAATACCGTGGGTCTTTTTGGTATGGAGATAGCCAAGAGAAACTGAAAAAAAAAAAGAAATCTCCAGGTAAATATCAATAATCTATTCCTCAGTTTACTATGTGTTCAATAGGAAATAAAAATACGCTGCTAGCACTATCTAGTAATCTATATTACCAGCTGATTGGTGGGAGTCTTACGGTGTATCAGCTCTAGAGTTACAAAAGCTTGCTGTAGGAGTCCTTAGCTTGACTTGTAGCTCCTCAGATTGTGAAAGAAATTAGAGTACTTTTGAGCAAGTATGTTAAGTTTCTTTTAATACAACAAAATTAATTCATTCCTTTTAAAGATATAGTATATTGAATTAACTACTTTGTATGAACTATAGATACACAGATACACAGCAAAAAGAGGAATAAATTAAATCATAAAAGGTTGCAAGATCTTGTATACTGCAAGTACAACCAAGCTTTGAAAGAGAGATTTGATTGTAGAGATGTCATTGAACCGATCAAGTTGTCTAATATAGATGAAAGCAACGAGTGGTTGCTGGGAAAATTGGATGAATGTGATAATGCAGAAATGACTTGGTCGAGGGCAAGGATGCCCTTACATTTGGTATTGTAGGAGATGCAATGGGAGTTAAAGAGGATGATGCTAGATATTTAAGGTCAACAAGTAGGGAGCGGGAATCTTCAAGTGGTGGTGGTTCATCATCGAGGAGGGAACCAATTTCAGAGTCAGAAGATAAAGAAGAGTTTAACAAAGAAGCGAAAACTGAGGAGGATATTCCCTTTGAAGGGGATGATGATGATGTTGAGGAGGACGATTAGAGTCATTAGACTATTATCTTGCTACTTATTTACTTTGTTTCAGTAGACTACTTAATTTTCATTGATATTAATGAACTGTTCGAGTGTGTTAGTATTATGACTAAGACTGTATTTATGACTTTGGTAATTAATATTATTTATTTTGAGTCATTGACATCTTTTTTATGTGAGTTTCATGACCTCAACTTTCTTTATGCATGTTTGTATATCCTGAAAAATTTTGTGTAGTACGCCTCGCTTCACTACGGCACACGCGTCACATTGCGCATGTGCGCGTAAACTGATTTTACATCCCACATTGCGCATCACACATTGATAACACTGCACTAATGTTGTGACATCATAGATGGATTTTCAACCTATAAGCCTAAAGTTTTATCCCTATTTAATTGTGTAATCATACACCTATAAAAATGGTTTTTTTTTTTTGTTAATAAAACTAAAGTTCTACACCCATTTACTTTTAAACACTTCCACGTCCAAGATCACCTATGGACACAAAATACTCAACCAAATTATTTTTAACTTTGTACTTCAACAGTTTAAGATAAAATGTAAATTGTTGTATTTAGTTTGTTAGAATATAAAAATATAACCCTCAATCCCTCACCACAATTTTGGAGTTTTTGTGTAATGTTTAGAGACTTCAAAATGGTATCAGAGCATCACAAGTTCAAATCTTCCATTCTCACCACAACTTTAGAGTTCTAGTGTAGTGGTAGGAACTTTAAAATGATATCAAAGCAACCCAGGTACAAATCCCAATGCTCGCAAATTTAAAGTGGATTTTCTAAAAATTAATACCGCTACGTGAGGCTAGGTTTTGGTCCATAAAAAGGACGCTCAACATGCGGGGACATGTTAGAATATAAATTATAGTCCTCATCCACACCTTCGGAGTTCTAAGGGAGTTTAAGATAGTTATTATTTGCTAGTCTTTCCTAACTGATTAGATAAACATTGTATTTTTAAATCAACTGCATCAAAAAAAATTGTTATTTTCACACAAATGCCATGGAATTGTGTGGGTCTTTTGCTCATTTATATACTACGCATTCTCCATAAATGCACTTCATCAGCAACTATTTTTATAGAATCCAAATTTCAATCTATGCAATTGTAACATTTTCGAGAGGCTTCTCTAAATGATTCTCAAATATGTTTCTTCTATTAATGGTAAATAACTTTCCTTTTTAGCAAAAAGAATCGGTATCAAAGGAGTTTGCACGTGTGAGCTGTGCAAATATGTAGTAAAAGAATAAATAATGAATCCTAGAAGTGTTAAGCTGTTTCCCAGTTTTTCACGTGGTGCTCAATTCCCCAAACACAAGTGTCCCACCCATACATATAGTGTTAAACAATGATGGACAGGACACGGTACTCGGTGTGTAAGAGTCATCATCATAAAAGTAAATGTAAGATAGCTAAGGAAATAAAACAAAAGGGTAGTCAGAAACAGAGAAAGTCATTTTAGCATTACTTAGACGCTTACAGTGGTGGAAGATCAGGATCTGAAATTGCTTCACTAAGCATTTTTTCATGTTCTTGAATGTTCTGCTTCAGCTCATGTGATAACTGTTCTTGGGCTTGAAGTTTTGTGATGCTTGGATAGTAAGCTCTGGCCACAAAAAGCTGATCTTTGAGTCTCTTGATCACAGAATCTTTCATTACTTCTTTGTGTTCTATAGACCAAAGGCAATAGCTGCCAAACTCAATTTGACAAAATTTTTTTGCTTCATCAATCATTGAAACATCGAAAAGATTTTTCTTTTCATCCACGTCTTCCTTCTGAAATCAGCAAAAAGATGCTAGTTATTCCAGAAGTCCGACAAGTTAAAACTCAGAATAGTGTGTAGGATAGCATATTTCAGCAGGGCACAGGGCCTAAGCTAATTCCTTGGAAAGTATTCATCCTTGCAAATCATGAAAATAACAGAAACTCTTGTTGACAATATCTAATGGATCATTCCCCTATCCAATTTCTTGCCACAGCGCCACTATAACTAGATAATCAGAAAATTTCGAAACTTAGGCTTAATTTAGTTCATAAGCAGGCGTTTGAGAAAATTTTGAAGGAAATTCTTACGTTGACGTTTGAGGCTGGAGGTGGCTCTGATAAGGTGACCTGTGTTTGCACTATTGGTGGGACTACAAGAATTAAAATATCATCAGTTCCTTTTTGGTATAAAAAAGAAAAGAATGTCAGTATCATCCTGAGACTTAGAGCTATACAGCACATGACTTGCAAACCTTGAGTGTGTGATGCGGTATCCTGTGGTCCTGTAAAAGTACCCGCTTGTTGTGAAATGGTTTGTGCACCAACAGCTGTTGGTTCACTGTAAGCTTCAAAGTGCAAGTTCACATCTGCTTGCGCCGTCTTATTTTCAGCATTATCCTACAAGTTTGGAATGGCATAATTCAGAAAAATCAATCAATATGTAAAGACCATTCCCATCTCTGGAATCCCGAAAACAAAATAATTTCCCAACACCACGGAAATGCAAGAGCTAATGAGGTTCAATTTATGTGCTTTACGTAGTTTTATGGTAACAGAAAGAAAATTACATAATTCATTAACAGACTCAATACAATCCATTTACAAAGAAATTACTGAATGATGACAATAAATAATTCATTTCATAAAGCATCACAAGTGGAAAGCATGTAGAAAAGCTTCAAACAATAATGCATAAAAAAATTTCCATGCAAAACAAATTTTATCATATTTTAATCAGAAAAAGAAAGAAAAATAACAAAGAATGAAAAGAAGAAAAAAGGAGAAAGACAAAATCGAATTACATGCACTTAAAATCTGAAAATTTATCACCAGTAACAAAAGACTATAGCTGAGGATTATGTAATCGGATTTCCAAATGCTAACTATAGGATGATGAAACCAATGGGTATTCGTTGTCTCATACTCACATCTAGTGTAAGTGCTATCTGAAAATATATCACCAGTAACAAAAGACTATAGCTGAGGATTATGTAATCGGATTTCCAAATGCTAACTATAGGATGATGAAACCAATGGGTATTCGTTGCCTCATACTCACATCTAGTGTAAGTGCTATAGATCAACTGTCTTCATTCAAATGCTATTTACTTGATGCTAAGTCTCTTTCACACAGAAGCAATGATGTAACGTTCCGTTAATTGACCATGGTCTGGGAAAAGGTATTTTGGTAAAAGGAACACTGGGATGCAGGGGAGGATTTATATACATGCCTAGGGGTGCAGTTGCACCCTATAATATGTAAAACTGCATTATTAAGCCTTCTAAATTTACACTTTTCCCCCATGGTTTACATATATTTGCACCCCAACTCGTATGAACTTGAATCCCATTTGAATTTTAGCCCATTTAATTAGAATATTATTTTACAATATGATATTTTAAGTTGGATACTTGTCGTCCATCACCCCTAGAAAGGACAAATTTTCAAAACCAACATCTTTCCACATTTAATCCCAAAAAAGACCCATTTCAACCGTATTTTCAAAAACCGACCTAGTTTCAGCCTTGGCGCTGAAACTAGGTCGGTTTTTGAAAAAAAACTTGCGAAACTTCACGGGAGTTGAACTCCCGTGAAGTTTAGCTTTAGCAAAGCTGCTAAACTTCACGGGAGTTCAACTCTCGTGAAGTTTCGGACTCCTTTTTACAAAAACCAACATGGTTTCAGCGCTAAGGCTGAAACCAAGTCGGTTTTTGCAAATAACTTCAAAATGGATCTTTTTGGGATTAAATGTGAAAGATGTTGGTTTTAAAATTTTGTCCTCCCTAGAAATTTTTTATGGACACGTCACTGCTAGGATGAACAAATCGTTCCAGCCAGTCACTGTTGTACAAGTAGAAAGAAAAGAAGGATAGAACTGAAGAAGAAAAGAAAAGGATCCATTATTCAATTAGATCTTAGAGACTTGACGTGTCTAACGCTGCTCATGGATTGGGAATACAAACATTACACAATTCCATCAAACTATAGGTCTAATGCGTCCATCCATATAGTGTAGCTTTCCATAGAGTGCTAAAATGCTTAATAGAAGTCCTCATTTGAAGATAAAATCTTAACCAGTCCGGTACAAAGGCCTACACGTCTTCATCTTGTTTACAAGATGTAAGAGCTCCCAGCAAAGTAGAAGATCTGTGCACTACTTCCACTAAATTGTACAAGGTAACAACAACAACCAATAAAGTCTATCCAAAATACTAGGGATCGGCTACATGAACCCCGTTCTTTCATTCATTCCGTTATGCGTCATCTAACTCCTTTAACTTAAGTTACTTAACTATATCAACCAAGTTCTTAGGCCTACTCTAGTCTTTCCAGGTTAGTCTTATCACCTCCCACTTATCAACAATGAGCACCCAGTTTAACTGTAAAAATGGCAACAGAAACCTGAAGGTTTTCCACAGTTTCTTTGACCCTGATCCTTCACCTAATAGATTATTTATGGCACTAAAGCACGAACAATCCCTATCCAATAAATAAATCCCCTATTCGTCAACAAGCCTCTTGGACACGCTCACTAGTCAAACCTAAAACTAAATCAGAAAGCTACTATTTTGTACAACATTACCCAAAATAGATAAATAAAAGTAAGTAACTTTCTACATCAAATGTCACCAGGCAGGAGTCAACTCTCCAATCCAACAAAAATAGATATAAAAAAATTAACCTCCGGCACCTCATGATCAGCATCCTCCCGCTCAAAATCCGCTAAGCTCGCCTCCTACATGAAAACAGAAACACACAAACACACAAATCAAATCAATCTGCGTCAAAATGCGTCGGAAACGAAAACCTAGCGAAGAATCTCACCGACGAGGGCCGATCGTCGACGAAGTAACCTGCACAGATCAAACCGTAACAAAGGATAATCAGAGATCTCGAGATCCAAAGCCAATGCGGCGTCAGATCTAGGGTTTCGAGAGTACCGGAGGGGAATCGATTGGGGAGGCCTAGGAGGAAAGCGAGGGGGAGGAGGAGGGAGAAGAAGACGAGGGCGGGGACTATAATGGCGTTGCCCCTCCACCGCCGCTTCGATTGGTGAGCTGCGGACGGGTGCCCCTTCGCCGCCGGCATCTTCTTCTTCTTCTTCTTGATCCCGCTTTAATTGTTGGTGTCGTTATGATGACGACGACGACGGTGATGATCATTATTCATTATTATTCTCTCTGCGTCTGGAATCTCTGGAAGCCTTTTCGGGAGTCCCCTTCTCTCTGTAGCTCAATTCACAATTAAATCCGTTGGTGGGGGAGGGGAGAGAGAAACAAACGGAAACAAATGGAGAGAGCGTATTGGTAACCGAAGGGGAGATTTGCTTGACGATCGTTAGGTATTAAATTTAGAGAGAGGAACATTTTATATTGAAGAGTAAATATCACAAAACCCCTTATCTTCCGAAAATATCAGGAAGCCGCCCCCTAGGTTTAGGGATTATGACAAAAGCTCTCTTTTTTAACTTTCAAATGTTTTATCAGAAAACCCTATCAAACATCAAATTTAAAGAGAGGTTTTCTGATAACCCCTAAAATTAGGGGGTTTTCTGATATTTTTGAAAGTTCAGGAGGGTTCGCTGATAATTCTCCAAAGTTAAGGGGGTTTTTGTTATATTTGGACTTTATTGAAAGATCATCTTTGGTTTGGCCGTTTATGTTTTAAATTGGCTAAATGTCATAAAACTCACTTTAACTTTGGATGATTATAAAAAGGCCCCTTTAACTTTGAAAATATCAGAAAATTCCTCTATAGTTTAGGAATTATCAGAAAACCCCCTTAACTTTGAGAATTTATCAGAAAATCCCCTAAATTCGGAGGGTTTTCTAATATTTTGAATATAAAGCGGTTTTTCAATATTTTGAACGTAAAGGAGGGTTTTCCAATAATTGTCCAAAGGTAAGGGGGGCTCCTGATTTAGCCTTTCAAATTTCATGGATAAAGCCCATAACTTCCTTTTAATTTGACACATAATGTATTGTAAGACAATGCTAAGGCATATTAGGGGCTGTTTGGTTGTATGTTTTTACCATGTAAAAGGATGAAAAGTGTAAAAAAATAGGTCCTAATGTCAGTTTTCATCATTTTACATTGTTTGTTTAAATTCTCTTTTACATGAAAAGCTTACACTTTTTGATGAGGTGTCACCGAAAGCAATATCATCAAAATTAGGAGTGATTTTCTTGGAAAACTTACACAATGTCATAAATGTGTCCAAAAATAATAATAATAAGGTCAAAACCTTCTAGAAAGTGGTGAGGTGGATAACCACTTTCCATTTTGTGTCATAAATACTCTAGTTTACATTATACTATCCAAACAATGTAATACTATTATTTTAGGATTCACAAAGATTCCTAACCAAAATTAGGTGCATGTTTGCAACGGAAATCCCACTCTTCTTCTTTTTTTTCCCATTTTACTATAAATGACACATCGCTCTTTTAAGTTTGGGTTTATTTGGACCGTTTTGGGGGAATACGAATGGGTTTTAGTTAAACAGGCCGGATTTTGATTGTACTCATAAAGGGTAAAACAAGAATTGCAACGAAATTTGTCTAACATAACGAAATATTCCTTCAATTTTTAATATGATGCTGAGTAGGGGCCGTATTTCAATATATGAAGTTTCAAGGGGGTAGCGGGGACTAACATCACAATATGAATGACTAGGGGGCCTAATAACTAAAGGACCCTTTACTTTTAGTATTTAAGTGCGATTTGCGGATAATGGAAGAAAGTGATCAGTGATTTATCGCCTGAGAAAGTATGTCACTTTCCTTTTATTTCCTACTATTTTAATTATAATATAGATAGTATAGAAAAAGTATATGCAGATGCTGGGTCGGGCGCGAGCCGGGTCGACCCGCGGGCTGACCCGACCTAGCTCCGCATGGTCACGACCCAAGGAGGTCCATAGTGGGATGGGTCCGACCCGACCCGTGGTATACGCGGGTCACGGGTCGGGCTGGATCCAGCTCGGCCCAACCTACATTGACACGACCCACCATCGACCCAGGCCGACTCGACCCGAAAATTTAATTTTTAGCTTTTTCAAAATATAAACTATAATAACCCATATAATTAAGAGCAGCAGCCTACTGCAACGCTGCTAGCCACTGGCCTGCTGGCCAGCGACCCAGAAGGCCAGCAACTGGCCTACTGGCCAACAGGCTAGCAGCAATTTTGTTGCTGGCTTGCTGGCCGCAATCTGATTTTTTGGCTCAGTCTGGCCTGCTAGTAGCAAGCTAGATTAGACCTTTTTCCCTAAGGGCCCGTTTGGATAATAGAAGTATTGGAAGTAAGAAATAGATTACGGAAGTAACTTCCAAAACTACGAAGTAGGAAGTAGCGGAAATAGTATTTTTTTTTTGTTTGTTACATATATTTTTAGAAGTAATGGAAGTAGAACTTCTTCCTCTTCATTTACTTTTTTTGTTTGGATAATATTTGGAAATATTACTAGGAAGTAATTAATACATGTTGTTTCCATTTTATTCTTGTTTGGATTGTCATTGAAATTGAAATAGAAATAGAAATGAAAGTATTATAACACACCACATGCCTCAAGCATTGCTATGCTTAAAAGTTAGAAAGCTGCATCTGGATTCTACAATCCAACCAAGGCCAAATTAGCATCTTCAGCATAATAAACCATGTGTCATTGCCAGGGGATCATCATGCATAAATGCAAATAATCTCTCATTTCTCGGTTCAACAGAGAACAAGGTACATGCCTATCATCAAGGTGTGTCAAGGTCAATCAATTATTCTTACGGCATGTAATCATTCAATAGAAATTTTTCAACATGGCAGGCAATCATTTCATTCACAAATTGCACCATGGATATACTGCAAATGCAAGGAAATATTTCCATTGACAAAAGTTCCAAGTCAACAAGACTATACAGTTGTTGCAAAATATAACATCTGGATCACTCGAGCAATAGTTTCCCAAGAGAATTTGGTAAGCATTAATTTATAATGCATCAAAATTTCAACAACTCATATTTTCTTTTCTACTAATAACCACTTAAAAGATGGCATAAAACATTAAAGAGGACATTATAGTCTACTGAACTTATTCAGGCATCTAAAAGGTATAACTGTAGATGATGTTAAGAGAAGTAAAGGCAAATGTGCATTTATCTTAGGAATCGAGACAAATAGGAAACTGTTTCACATTGCAAATATACATTAGCTGCAAAAACTAGAATGAACTTAAATTTACCAGATTGATATATGCATAATGTACACAGCTTGTCCCGTAATTCTGACAGATAGCACTTAAGTAAATACAAAAAGCAACAACATTCACGAAAAATATATTGAGCGAAGAAAAAGAAAGTGTTATTAAGAATTAGCTGAAATAAATAAGAATCATAGTCTTATTGTAAGCTCAATTCATATCAAAGTCCAACACGCATAATTGACAATAAACTAGTATCATTAAGTTTAAAATAAAATAATAAAGTGCAATCTCTAAGAAGACTATCCATACTAGAAAAATAGTTTAAATCGATATCCATTTATTACGGGGTGCTATCCATGTTTCTGAAACTAGTAGTTCCTCTCTGAGCGTTGTCCAAAGTTGGTCGCCTACCTATCCTCTCCAACACGTTAAGAATCCTCTTTCTCTGTATTGGTTCGGGCAATACCAAAAAAGCCTTCGCTTCAACTTCATTCTTGTAGTATTCATCGAAAACCTGTTCAAGATCATCTATGGAAATATCTTGAAAACCAAAAACCTTATCAGCAAGAACCTCAACCCAAGTTCGCTCCTTCAAACCAACAATAGCAGTGGCTACCTTTCCCATTTCCTCCACAAGTTTCTCACCAATAATTATTTGGGAGTCCTCCCTTTTCTTCTTCTTTACTGGACGAGACGATTTACCGCTTACAGTTCCTGGCTTGATAAAAATGCTCGAAGGCTCCACTCCATTTAATTGTGATACATGAACTCCATCCATGCTAGGACTATCTACAAGATCATCTTCGTCAATATTGATAGTTGGAATCTCTTTGTCAATGTCAGGGTCATAACTTGTCTCTCTGAATTCTCCAGTAGCATGATCCTCCCCACAAATAATGCGAAGTTCTTCATATCTTGGAATTGGACAATTCAAATAAGGCTTGTATTTTGGATGTCTCTGTTTGTAAGAAAAATAGAGATTTTTAATGTGATATATCAAAAGAAAAGTTCGAATTAACTTGGCGGAGAAAATTAAGATATTAATATACCTCGATAAGCTCAGCATATGTCGTGGTGTCAAGTGTAATCATCTTACTCTCTTCATCCCATCCGGCTCCACTAAGTTTTTTTGCTTCACAAATAAGTTTCCACTTATCTTTGAGGGTTCGTAAATGGTTCTCGACATTGTATGTAGTATAATTTTCTCCAAAGATAGAATTCACATGCTCAGCAGCCTTTTTGAAAGCAGGGGCTTTAAATGTCTTATACACTTTATAACCATTATTAGCAAGTTCTACCAAGCAAGAAATTAATGCATCAATATGTGGAGGTTTCCATTTTTTGTTACTAGTTCCCTTTTTCCCTCCTGTCAGAGTTTCTTTGTTCCCGGACGACTTTCGTTTCTTCCTTTCATTCGTATGATTTCCATCTTTTGAAGGAGAATTAACCTCCATACTTGAAATTGAATTTTGTGTAGCATTATTCTGGGAGCTTTCTGATCGTATGATTTGTTGGCTCAAATTTATGGGTGGGAACCCAATAGGAGTTCCACCAACATTGGCATGCATGAATTGTTGATTAGGCGAATCTCCAAGACGACCAAAAACATAAGGGTTTCCAAGAGCGTGTACTCCTTGAGAACGAGAGAAGTGTGGCGATTGTTGATCTAGTGTTGAAGTGACCTGAAAGTATCCAGTCCTGTTACCCCCATATGCATACTTTTCTATATTCTCCATCGTCCTGTGATATTATAAATATTCATAAAGACAACAATAATAAAGTTTACATTATGACAATTAGAAAGAAAAACTATAAAATTAGACATACATATATTGAAGCTCATCATAAAAAAGAATATATCAATAAAGAAATGTCATAGATACACAAAATTTGGTTTCCAATAAGCTTGATAATAGGAAAAACAAAAAAACAAACTTGTTCACTTAATGATCTAGCATATATTTGTGGTATCAATTAAAACAATACAAAACACAAATACTAATCACCTAATCCAATTTCCACCTCATTCCCTTCCTTATATCGAGCGCAATATTCTATCCACATAGACTTTGCTATTTCATCTCTTTTCTTTAACCAAATAGCTTGTGCTTCTTTCTGTTCCCTTTTGCTTAAATTGAGCATGCTAACGTCAGATTCTTCATTAGCAATTTCACTCTCTCTTTCATCAAAAACTACATCTTCTGTTATGTAACGATCATCTGGATCAACTATCATTATATAATTATGTAGAATGCAACATGCAATAACAATCTTGACCTGTGTTTGAAATGGAAAATCAGGCCTACATGTTAGAATTTTAAAACGATTTTTCAAAATTCCAAATGCGCTCTCTATTTTTGATCGAAGTGATGAGTGACGAAGATTAAAAAGCTCTCGATGGTTCAATGGTTCTCTACCGTCTTTCTCTTTAAGATGGTAGCGCACGCCACGATAAGGTGCAATAAAACCGGGCATTGTCGTATATCCAGCATCGCAGAGATAATATTTATCTACAATATTAACATGAAACCAAATTATTAAGTACTTCTTTTTAAACTAATAAAATAGTTTATAATTTAGTTTACATTTTAGTACCTTTTATCAAACGCAATCCCTTTGGAGGAGGCATAGACAATGCATCCCTCAAAACTGTAAAGTCATTAGCGGACCCTTCCCATCCAGCCATGACATAACAAAATAGCTTATTAGGTGTAACAACTCCAAGCACATTTTGTGTGGGACCATCTTTACGACCATGAAATCGAGCAACTATATTATCAGGGACAGACGCAGCAATGTGTGTTCCATCAATCATACCAATACAGTTCTGACCATTTAAACAAATGAAACATATAAATCCACCATTTTATATTACATATTACCTTAAGAAGTATAGATATAAATGATTGAAAAATAATCCACATTACCTCAAACCAAGGGTACCAAGTTGATCTACAACGAATCTCATCGGATACCTCACCACTCGCTTGCTTCATTAGTAATGATCTCAGTTTTAATATTGCCATGAGGACTTCATTGAAGTACCTACTAATAGTTTCGCTTGAACGTACGAAGTTTATACCAACAACCCTATTTTTTGCATTATGCCCTACTATGTGTAAAAACATAGCAACTTTCTCCTCGATGGAAACATATATGGTATCTTTAAGAAGTCTAGACTTTCGTAACATGCGAACAAGGTTAAAAAATGGACCTCTATCCATTCTTAAGTAGTCATATGTAAATGTTCTGCCGCCATAGAACAACCGGTAGATATAAGCATTTCTCAATGAATCTCTCAACTCGGTTGGTTCCCTAGGAGTTACTTCTCTTTTATTCTCAAACAACATAAAGTAAGCACACACTATACACACCACATATGCAGCAAAGCAACTTAGTGTAGCATCTCTAGCTTTTGAATGTTCCATATTCTACATAAAACAAATAAAACAATGTTATAAAATTAAAAAAATTAGCGCACGTGGTTATTATAAAAATTCGCCAATTTATTTCTCACATCAACAAAAAATTAGCTTGTGGCTGTTCCCTTGTGGTCAAGTAGTCAAGGGTTGTAATTACCATTAACCTTTCTTTAGCTCTGTAGAAACCTTGTCAAAACCCTTTTATAGAATACTCCTTACCCTCCAGTAATTTGGGTGCTGCTAGCCAGGTTTTTATTAATGTTATGCAGCTGAAGTGATATAGCCAACAGAGTCATGTATTAGTTTTATGCGAAATTATAGGTTTCCAAGTCCTGTAAATATGATATAGAGCATTCTTTTCCATGAAAGTAATGACGTTTCAAGATGTCTTTGGTGGGATGGCATGGCTTTCTACATGTGCAATGCTTGAGGACTCCCTGGGAGATTTTTTGCGGCTGAAAATTTCAGAGGCAGTGCAAAAATGTATAGACTTCACATGTGCATTGTATTTTTTTTTCTTTTTTGGGTTTAATGTAGTTTCTTGTGTACATATGTATTTTATGTCTAGTTATAATTTCTTTGTTTTCATATGTATTATTTTGCAAGGATCCTGCGAGGTCTAAGTTTTGCACATTTAGATCCTGCGTGATCTCTGACTTTATTAAAAGGTGTAACAGCTACTCAAGTTGTAATAATTGTATTTTCACAATGTAAATAAACTTCAACTTTACCCATCCATGTCTCCGCCTGGCACTAATTCATTTTATGTGAATGGTTCTGTGAACCATTTATCCTTTCTGACAATATCATTCTACATTTTCTTCACTATAATATTAGCATAAGTGAGAGTTTCTTGAAAAGCATGCTATTTGTTGAAACATTGCTAAAATTGATGAGTATAAATCTGTATTTAGCAATCGTTTGTGATTATAATCAGAGAAAAAGGGAAATCATTGGGGGAAGCCAAGAAGACCACCAAGAAAAAGGGAAATCATTGCTAAAATACATCCACCAAGATCTCTTCTTTTTGTGCAAAAGATGTAATTTAATTACAATAAAAGATCAAAATTTAACATTTACATACCTTTTGGGGGAAGCCAAGAGGAAGAAGATGAAGAAGGAAGGACGTTTTTTGTTGGGAAGTCGGCGGGAGCTAGAATTACCGCCAGCTTGAGGAAACCCTTTCACGCGGGAGCTAAAATTGGGAAGTCGGTGAAGAATCGGTTGAATATAGGAGAAGAATCGGTTAGGTTGAGAGGAAGAATGAGCTGTGTGAAGATAGGAGAAGAATCTGGAGTTAGAAAAAATATTTCGGGAATCATTTTTTCCGTGGACCCCACCCTAAAAATCACTTCCGCCGTATTTCATAGCATTGGAGGTCAGAAAAATATTAAGGAAATAGAGATGTCAGCTAGATGACACGTCAGCTTTTAAGGAAGTATTGGAAGTAGCTTTTACGGAGAAACAAACAACATTTTTAATATGGAAGTAGCAAAAATAGGCTCTACTTCCTCTACTTCTGCTACTTCATAGTTACTTCAGTGTAAACAAACAGGCCCTAAAGAGAGGCTCTCTCTCTCTCTCTCGCCTTTTTTCCTAAAGAGAGGCTCTCTCTCTCTCTCTCGCCTTTTTTCTAAACAGAGAGATACTGAGACAGGGTCACAGGCTTTCTTTCTAGCCTGCTAAAATTCTTTTTAGCTTGCTAAAAATATTTTAGCCTACTAAAAGATCAGGTTAAATTTAAAAAAAATTAAAAACTCATGGGCCGACGCACAAGCCGTGGGCCGAGCCGGCCCTAGGCAGGAAGTGGACCGGGCCGGGTCCAATCCCAAACTCGGGATCAGAGAAGGCCCAACCCACTCTGACCTGGACGGGCCCGGGTCAAACCCGGCGTGACCTTGAACCAAGCAGGCCATGTTACGGGCCTGAACCGGCCTGGTCCATGCCCACCCCTATAAAGATGACTTTGAATGTCATGCTTTTTCAATATAGTCCCAGTTTTTCTTTCTTTTTCTTTTTTTTCTTTTCTTTTCAATATAGTCCGATGTTTTTTTCAATACGGAAGTATATGCGGACATCATACAGAAGTACATGCAGATGACTTTGAATGACATGCTTTTTCAATATAGTCCCATGTTTTTTTTGGGAGCTAATCCCTCAAATCATGGAAATTGCTATTAGGTACACAAATTTTATAAGTTTTGTCTCAAAATTAACCCCTCGAATCATTTAAATTCCTATTAGTATCACAACCCTTATGGTAAGGCATGTACCAGGACAAGCCGAGACAAGCAACTATCCTCCAGATCAAGCAACAAACGCAAAGTTCCTTTGGACTAAGATAGGGTTCTAACTTAAATGTGGATATCAGTCGACATAATGAATAGACTTCTTAGGGCTAGTGTAGGTTGTCTAAAAATCACAATAGATAGCTGATCCCCATCAAAACACCGATGATGGAAGTTACACTCTGACGACTTCCAGAAGGTTACAATCTGACGACATTCGCAACAACTGATGAAAGCTCTAATCAACAGCCTCCACAATCAACATCGAGAGTTACAATCTGACGACTCTCACATATCAAAGGGCTAAACAGTTTCAAAACAATTTCCCACGATCTGAGGGGATCACAACTCCACTCAGGAGTGATTTAAGGGGCGGTTACATCCCATTAGCCCCACTTAGGAGCGAATTAAGGGGGCGGTTACACCCCTTAATCCCCTATAAATAACTAAGAAATCAGCTTAGTTCGGGGTCGGGGATCTTTCATCCTTCTTTTTGGCAGCAAAGAAGAGATCTTAGGCGAGATCCTGATCCTTTATCTTGTAGGCTGGCTTTTGGATCCTTCTCCTTGGCAAAAAAGAAGAGATCTTTGGCTTGTCTAATCAATTACGGTTAAGATCAATCAACTCATCAAGAGTTCCAAAACTTGCCACGCAAGTTCTCCACAACGTCAAATCGTGAGAAGAAGACCAAGTTCCAATGAATCAAGACGTTCGGATCGTCAACGGAGAGCAAACTTGACGCGAGCATTCGAGGGAGGCACTCCATCGCCACCGTGAAGAACCCAGACTTAAACAACGGAGAGAATCCTAATCATTCTCTTCTCTTTTGTAATCAGGAAATCTAATTGTAATTGAGATCAAAGGAATACAAATCAATTTTCCTTCATTTCGTTTTACTTCAAATTTTCCAACAAACAGCTAGTTTGGTATTGCTTTTTTTTAGTTTACTTCTGCTTAATTTTTTTAAAAACAGTCAATATCAGTGCTTGGTAAAACTTATTTTGCATGTATACTGAAATTGTTGTTGCTTTTTAAATCTATGAGAAAACCCTAATGCAGCTATGACGACTCCTCCTCCTTCTCCCTCCCCGAGTTCTCCCCCTTCAGATAGCCGCAACCTCCCTGCCAAACCCTACCCTCCCCCTCCCCCTCCATCATGGTCAAATGTTGCTAAAGCAGGAAAGCCCACGGCCAGACTCAGCCATTGTAGGCTATCTAAAAATCACAATAGATAGCTGATCCCCATCAAACACCGATGATAGAAGTTACAATCTGACGACTTCCAGAAGGCTATAATTTAAAGACTTTCACGTAGATCGATGAAGGTTACAATCTGACGACCTTCATAACAATTGATGAAAGCTCTAATCAACAACCTTCACAATCAACATCGGAAGTTACAATCTGACGACTCTCACATATCAGAGAGCTAAAGCAAAGATTACAAAATGGCGATCTTTGCAACGCTTCGACAGAAAGAGACTGCAAATCGATGGTCTCTTCAAAATCAAGACATGGAAGTCCTCCCCACGTACCAGCATCAAGACGCACCGCGTTCATAGCCACGAACGCAGCTCAAACGCAGCCTCCGAAAGCTGCAAACGCAGCTTCCATCCGCTGCCAGACGCAGCTTCCATCCGCTGCCAAACGCAGCTTCCAAGCTGTCAAACGCAACTTCCAACAAGATGTCAACGCAGCTTCCAAATGCTACAAACGCAGCTTCCAGACGCTGCAAACGAGCTTCCAAACAGTGCGTTTGAAGGCAGAATTCTAGCCAGAACGCGAATTTTGCGTTTGACTCGTCCAAACACGAGCTGAACGGTTTCAAAACCGTTTTCCACGAACTGAGGGGATCACAACTCTATTCAGGAGTGATTTAAAGGGCGGTTACATCCCATTAACGCCACTTAGGAGCGAATTAAGGGGGCGGTTACACCCCTTAATCCCCTATAAATAACTAAGAAATCAACTTAGTTTGGATCTTTTTTTAGCAGCAAAAAAGAGATCTGGGGGTCGGGTTGTTGGAACTTCTTGGCAGCAACAGAAGAGATCCTTGGGCAGGCTTTTGAGGAGATCGACATCATCCCTCAGCAACATTCGGCAACAGGAGCTTCTTCATCCTTGGCTATTAACCGATTTTCGGTTTAAATCAACTCTTTTTCAAGAGTTTAAATTTGTTCAGAGTTTCAAAATTGCCACGCAAGTCCTCCACAGCGTTAAATCGTGAGGAGAAGACCACGTTCCAGTGAATCAATACGTTCGGATCGTTACGGAGAGCAAGTTCGACACAAGCATTCGAAGGAAGCACTCCATCGCCACCGTGGAGAACCCAGAATTAAACAAAGGGGAGAATTCAGATCAATTCTCTTCTCTTTTGTAATCAGGAAATCCAATTGTAATTGAGATTGAGAGAATACAGATCAATTTTCTTTCATTGTCTTTTTACTACACATTTTCCACCAAACAAAAGATGGCGACTCCGCTGGGGACGAGCTTCTCTGACGAAGAAGTGGTGGCGCAATCCGACGTTCATCTCACTGGAACAATTATTAAAACTCTCGTGGTAGAGTTTGATCAAGCCAAGTTTAAGGAGACCATCTCATCCGGATCTCTTAGCCCCAAGGCTATGCACAAGATCCATAAAGCCTCCAAGGAGACTAAAGTTCCAAATGTTGCTCCTATGCCGAAGGAGGCCTTCTCCTTTAACCAAGAGTGCTCGAATAGCCCCTCCTCCGAAGGAGTGGGCTCAGCTTCAGCCAAACTCGTCCACCGAGTTGAAGGTTTTGCATCCGTGCCAAAGCGACGGGCACAACTCCGAGAAAGCCGATCCTCCAACCAATGCGAGCTTTGCGTTTTTGAGCCTCAACACGAGCTCTGTATAAGCCAAGCTAAACACAGCCCTCAGGACTGCGTTTCACCAGCAACACCTGGAGCTCAGGCATGCGTTCGGGTGACAAAATCCAACAGAGAACCTGGTGTATACTCTGCATAGCACGATTAGATTGACGGGCGGATGTCAAAAGTCCATGGATTCAAGGCATCTCAAGCAGATCCATGTTCACCAAGAGCCAGTCCTGTCTAATCATGGACTGGGGGTTCCAATTCAAACCTCACAATCAGTGAGTAATTCTTCTCGAGTCTTTGCAACAAATTTGAGAGAGTTCATATCGAGAGAAAGACCGATGAAACAAGCCATTCGTTCATTCCAATGTGAACGATTGATTCCTATGGTCCTCTCGGGATGTCAATACTGCTCATATGCAGCCAAACTGTTGGTGTTCGACCAATTAACGAATGTTGCCTTGCCCAACCAACGACGATGTTCACATAAGAAGAAAACTTCAGAGGATGAATACCTTGAAGTTACTTCCAATATGATCGGCATAGGGAAAGCCTCAGGTCCTAGATCCAATGACTCTCAGACAAGTCGTTCACCGACCGTCAGTGAAATCGCGAACGAGTTTGAAGGAATCTACCAACATACTCGGACGTGAACAGGAGCTATTCCCCCTATCAACTATCGGAGGTTAGCCAGAGGGACCAATTCCGATGATGAACACTCAGCCATTGCAGAGTCCCAATCATCAAGCTCTTTCGTTGAACATGAGAGCTCCGCTTATATGACGGGAAACCATGAAGATCTCGTGAAGAGACTTGATGAGCAGGAGGCCATGCTCAAATCTCAGCAGGAGGCCATCAATGAACTCCTGGCTCTGTTGACTCAACTCGTCGCAGACAAGGCCAAATCTCAGGAGACAGATTCGCCATTTAGGTAAGAATCTTCCCGAAGGAGAGAAGCGTCTTAATCCCGACCTCACACAAGCAAAGGGAAGGGGAAAATGGTTGATGACACGACTTCTAACCAAGAAGCCCACAACCTAGAATCTTCCTCTGATGAAGGAAGAGAGACGGAGAACGAGCAGAATCTCCAGTCTGCCAAAATAAAAGAATTGGAATCCCGCCTCAATGTTATTGCCAACAGAAGCGAGCTCCAAGATGAGGGAGTTGTCAGGCTCTATCCTGCCGAATGGGATGCAGTCCCTTATCCTCCAAAGTTTGAGGTCCTGACGTTACAAACCTTTGACGGCACGGGATCACCAAACTAACATATCTATCATTTCAAGTCACAGACTGGAAATATCATATCAAACGACACCATACTAGCTCGATTATTCATTGGCACCCTCAAGGGAGTTACCTTTGAACGGTTCAGGAAACTGTCTACCGGATATATCCAAAAGTGGGTGGATCTAGAGAGATTCTTCCTATCAAGATTCTTTGAAGAGGATACAGAAGTCTCCATCCATACCCTTCTCACCACTAAGCAGAAGAAGAGGGAGTCCGTCAAAGCTTTCGTCAAGAGGTTCCGAAGCATGGCTCTTCGATGCCCGACAGGTATGACACAGTCTACCTTAGTGGAGACCTGTCGACACAACTTGTAGACCGACCTTCTAGCACAAATGAGGGTTGCAGAATGCCGTTCATGGAGACAACTAATCTCTCAAGGCGAACAGGCTCAAAAGATTAGTGCCAGAGTCAAAGCTGAAGAACAAAGTAAGCAGGATCAACCTGAACAATCGGACCAAGCCCAATCTTCTCAGTCAGAAGGGGAAGATACTACGGCCACTAAAGCTAATCCTCTTCAGTATGATGGCAGGTCCAACAACTATCACGTTAATGATTACCTCTGATAGTCAAACTCGTTAGATAGTGGCCCACTAGGTGATGTGCCACGTCTACCCTTTTCCCCCCTACAATTGTTCAAGATTGGGGTTGGTTTATTTGTAGTTCATTGGATTATGAATAATAAATTTTCTGAGTTGTCATGTTCAATAGAACACCTCTGTCAACCACGAAATCCAACAAAACTATCATGTTAACAGTTACCTCTGATAGTCCATTTCTTCCAAATTCCCCCACCAATCCTCTTCAAGAAGGATGGCGGGTCCACCAAAACTATTACGTTAACATTTACCTCTGATGGTCCTTTCCCCCAAATTTCCCCACCAATCCTTTTCAATAAGATGGTGGGTCCACCAAAACTATCACGTTAATGATCACCTCTGATAGTCCATTCCCTCCAAATTCTCCTGCTAATTCTCTTTAATAGGATAGCAGGTCCACAAAACTATCATGTTAACAGTTACCTCTGATAGTCCATCAACTTGACAATCTTTTTAAATAGGATGGCAGGTCCACAAAAACTATCACGTTAACAGTTACC
>BQKN01064206.1:386331-484094 GCA_022839385.1 Asparagus kiusianus
TATCACGTTAACAGTTACCTCTGATAGTCCATCAACTTGCCAATCTTTTTAAATAGGACAGGTCCACAAAACTATCACAGCTACCTCTGATAGTCAAACTCATCAGATAATGGCCTACCAGGTGATGTGCCTCTATTCCGACTTCATGGATAGTGCCCCACTAGGTGTTGTGCCTTGTCTACCTCTTTTTATTCCCCTGCTAAGTCTTAATCAAGACTGGGGGTTGGTTACTTGGAATCCATTGGATTAAGAGTAATAAATCTTTCATATCGTCACGTTAACATTACACTTCTGACGATCATCAACCCTACAGAGTATCAAGCAACTCGCATCACTCCCAATTTGTCACGTTAACAATACACCTCTGACAATCAACTTATCAATCCTTATCAATAGGATGATAGGTCATCAAAATTACTCGAATCGCAATCTTCCCCAGCAAGACACTAAGTCTTCAAAATCTTATTCAAATCACAAGTATCAGAACTCATCGTTTCTGGTGATAAAACTCACTTAGCAATTCTCCCTAGTGAGACGCTAATTCCCAAAATCTTATGCAAGTCACAAGTACACATTCTCTTGTCTTGTTAACACCATACCTCTGACAATCAACTTATCAATCCTCTTCAATAGGATGATAAGTTCTCAAAGTTGCTCCAATCGCAACAAATTCTCTTGTCATGTTAATAACATATCTCTGACAATCTACTTATCAATCATCGTCAATAGGATGATAAGTCCTCAAAGTTGCTCCGATCGCAACACTTCCAACTTATCGACTCTCCTCAATAGAGCGATAGGTCCTCAAAGTTGCTATGATCGCAACATCTTCCTGTCATGTTAATATCACACCTCTGACAATCCACTTATCAATCCTCGTCAATAGGATGATAAGTCCACAAAGTTGCTCCAATCGCAACACATTCTCTTGTCATGTTAACACCACACCTCTGACAAAATCTACTTATCAATCTTTTTTCAATAGGATGATAAGTCTACAAAGTTGCTCCGATCGCAATAAATTCCTGTCATGTTAATATCACACCTCTGACAACCAATCCACTTAACGACTCTCTCCAATAGAGCGATAGATCCTCGAAGTTGCCCTGATCGCAACGTCTTCCTGTCACGTTAATATCACACCTCTAACAAAATCAACTTATCGACTCTCCTCAATAGAGCGATAGGTCCTCAACGTTGCTCCGATCGTAACACCTCTAACTTATCGACTCTCGTTAATAGAGCGATAGGTCCTCAAAGTTGCTCCAATCGCAACACTTCTAACTTATCGACTCTCCTCAATAGAGTGATAGGTCCTCAAAGTTGCCCTGATCGCAACATCTTCCTATCACGTTAATATCACACCTCTGACAAAATCCACTTATCAATCTTCTTCAATAGGATGATAAGTCCACAAAGTTGCTCCGATCGTAACAAATTCCCGTCAAGTTAACATCACACATCTGACAAAATCCACTTATCAATCCTCTTCAATAGGATGATAAATCCATAAAGTTGCTCCGATCGTAACAAATTCCTGACCAAATCAACTTATCGACTCTCTTCAATAAAGCGATAGGTCCATAAAACACTGTTAGGTTAACATCACACCTCTAACAGTCAAACCGTCTAATGAACTTGTTAATCTTTTTTCAACAAGAATAGCAAGTTTTCATTATAAAATCCCCAGGGGATTAAAGATTTTCTGGAATTATCCTAGGGATAGTGAAGAAAATTTCTGAATTTCATTCTAAGTGAATATTCATGCCAAGTTAATACTACACCTCTGACGCTTTCAACTTTCTTTCAGTGCTTCAAGTAACACAGGAAGAAACAGCGACGAAGCCTACGTATTCAACATCGTAGCACCAAAAATCCATACCTTTCACGCATGGGGAACTTTATCTCAATCCCTAAATAGAGATAAGTCACTATCTAACACATGCTGCCGGGTAGCGCATTCCCGTAAAAATGGTAAAACCCACGTATTCAATATCGTGACAGGTTGTTATTAATAACACCGAAATCCATGCCTTATACGCATGGGGGACTTTATCTCGATCCCTAATTAGAGATAAGTCTACGCCTAATACGCGTTGCCGGTTAGTCTTTTACCGTGAAAAGGACATCAAAATCCATGTCCTACACGCATGGGGGACTTTATCTTGATCCCTAATTAGAGATAAGCCTACGCCTAACACACGTTACCGGTTAATTTTTTTCCTATGAAAATGACAAAGTCTATGTATTCAAAATCATAGCATCAAGTCTAAGAGGGTTTATTCTCTTAGCACAACGTTACATGTGAAACGGACTTAGACAATCCACATGCTAGCCCGACTCAAACGGTACTCGGTAAAGGCTTATCAAATCCATTGATGGCTGAGGGTTTGTCAAAAATCCTATGCACGTTTGCAGGCCCATCATCTTAATGGATGTGAGCCGAGACTTAAAACAGATGAGCCAAAGACAAGTCTCAAAGACTTAGTCAAAAATGCACGGAAGCCACATCTATGTCTTAAGTCAAAACGTTGAGGTCAGACCTGCGATGAAAAAACCGAACGCCGAGGTCACACCCGTATTCCAAATTCAACATGCAAGGATGAGACCCGCATCTCAAGTTCAAAATACAGGGTCCACCCCCACATTCCAGAAGCAGGATTATGGCGCATACCTTCACACAGGTCCTAAGTGGCAAATCCCTTCAACCAAGATGCCTTCGAAGCAAGTACAGAGAACAAATCATTTATCACAAGGAATCAAAAGCTCCAAGATTAGAGTTGAGATCCAAAGTATTCTGAAAATTCGTCCCAGTCAACCGCGAACTTTCAAAATCTTTGGAGGGGGTTCTGTAGGCTGTCTAAAAATCACAATAGATAGCTGATCCCCATCAAAACACCGATGATGGAAGTTACACTCTGACGACTTCCAGAATGTTATAATTTGACGACCTTCATAACAACTGATGAAAGCTCTAATCAACAGCCTCCATAATCAACATCGGGAGTTACAATCTGACGACTCTCACATATCAAAGGGCTAAAGCAAAGATTACAAAACGACGATCTTTGCAACGCTCTGACAGAAAGAGACTACAAATCGACAGTCTCTTCAAACCAAGACGTAGAAGTCCTTCCCGCGTACCAGCATCAAGACGCACCGCGTTCATAGCCACGAACACATCTCAGACGCAGCTTCCAACGCTGCCAACGCAGCTTCCAAATCGCTGCAAACGCAGCTCAGATGCGGCTTCCAACGCTGCCAATGCAGCTTCCAAATTGCTGCAAACGCAGCTCAGACGCAGCTTCCAACGCTGCCAACGCAGCTTCCAAATTGCTGCAAATAAGCTTCCAGACGCTGCGTCCGAGCTTCCAGACGCTGCGTTCAAGCTTCCAGACACTGCGTTTGAATACAGAATTCATGCCAGAACGTGGATTTTGCGTTTGACTCGTTCAAACATGAGCTGAACGGTTTCAAAACCGATTCCCACGATCTGAGGGGATCACAACTCCACTCAGGAGTGATTTAAAGGGCGGTTACATCCCATTAGTCCCACTTAGGAGCGAATTAAGGGGGCGGTTACACCCCTTAATCCCCTATAAATAACTAAGAAATCAGCTTAGTTCGGGGCCGGAGATCTTTCATCCTTCTTTTTGGCAGCAAAGAAGAGATCTTAGGCGAGATCCTGATCCTTGATCTTGGAGGCTGGCTTTTGGATCCTTCTCCTTAGCAGAAAAGAAGAGATCTTTGGCTTGTCTAATCAATTACGGTTAAGATCAATCAACTCATCAAGAGTTCTAAAACTTGCCACGCAAGTTCTCCACAACGTCAAATCGTGAGGAGAAGACCAAGTTCCAGTGAATCAAGACGTTCGGATCGTCAACGGAGAGCAAACTTGACGCGAGTATTCGAGGGAGGCACTCCATCGCCACCGTGAAGAACCCAGACTTAAACAAAGGAGAGAATCCAGATCATTCTCTTCTCTTTTGTAATCAGGAAATCCAATTGTAATTGAGATCAAAGGAATACAAATCAATTTTCCTTCATTTTGTTTTACTTCAAATTTTCCAACAAACAGCTAGTTTGGTATTGGTATTTTTTAGTTTACTTCTGCTTAATTTTTTTAAAAACAGTCAATATCAGTGCTTGGTAAAACTTATTTTGCATGTATACTAAAATTGTTGTTGCTTTTTAAATCTATGAGAAAACCCTAATGCAGCTATGACGACTCCTCCTCCTTCTCCCTCCCCGAGTTCCCCCCTTCAGATAGCCGCAACCTCCCTGCCAAACCCTACCCTCCCCCTCCCTCTCCATCATGGTCAAATGTTGCTAAAGCAGGAAAGCCCACGGCCAGACTCAGCCATTGTAGGCTATCTAAAAATCACAATAGATAGCTGATCCCCATCAAATACTGATGATAGAAGTTACAATCTGACGACTTCCAGAAGGCTACAATTTGAAGACTTTCACGTAGATCGATGAAGGTTACAATCTGACAACCTTCACAACAATTGATGAAAGCTCTAATCAACAACATTCACAATCAATATCGGGAGTTACAATCTGACGACTCTCACATATCGTAGTGCTAAAGCAAAGATTACAAAATGACGATCTTTGCAACGCTTCGACAGAAAGAGACTACAAATCGACGGTCTCTTCAAAATCAAGACGTGGAAGTCCTCCCCGCGTACCAGCAACAAGACGTACCGCGTTAATAGCTACGAACGCAGCTCAAACGCAGCCTCCAAAAGCTGCCAAACGCAGCTTCCATCCGATGCAAAACGCAGCTTCCATCCGCTGCCAAACGCAGCTTCCAACAAGATGCTAACGCAGCTTCCAAATGCTACAAACGCAGCTTCCAGACGCTGCAAACGAGCTTCCAGATAGTGCGTTTGAACGCAGAATTCACGCCAGAATGCGGATTTTGCGTTTAACTCGTTCAAACACGAGCTGAACGGTTTCAAAACCGTTTCCCACGATCTGAGGGGATCACAACTCCACTCAGGAGTGATTTAAGGGGCGGTTACATCCCATTAGCACCACTTAGGAGCGAATTAAGGGGGCGGTTACACCCCTTAATCCCCTATAAATAACTAAGAAATCAACTTAGTTCTGATCTTTTTTTTAGCAACAAAAAAGAGATCTGGGGGTCGGGTTGTTGGATCTTCTTGGCAGCAACAGAAGAGTTCCTTGGGCAGGCTTTTGAGGAGATCGACGTCATCCCTCAGCAACGTTCGGTAACAGGAGCTTCTTCATCCTTGGCTATTAACCGATTTTTGGTTTAAATCAACTCTTTTTCAAGAGTTTAAACTCGTTCAGAGTTATCAACTCTTTCAGAGTTATCAACTCGTTCAGAGTTTCAAACTTGCCACGCAAGTCCTCCACAGCGTCAAATCGTGAGGAGAAGACCACGTTCCAGTGAATCAAGACGTTCGGATCGTCAACGGAGAGCAAGTTCGACGCAAGCATTCGAAGGAAGCACTCCATCGCCACCATGAAGAACCCAGAATTAAACAAAGGGGAGTATTCAGATCAATTCTCTTCTCTTTTGTAATCAGGAAATCCAATTATAATTGAGATTAAGAGAATATAGATTAATTTTTTTCATTGTCTTTTTACTACAAATTTTCCACCAAACAAAAGATGGCGACTCCGCTGGGGATGAGCTTCTCTGATGAAGAAGTGGTGGCGCAATCTGACGTTCATCTCACTGGAACAATTATCGAAACTTTCGTGGTAGAGTTTGATCAAGCCAAGTTTGAGGAGACCATCTCATCCGGATCTCTTAGCCCCAAGGCTATGCACAAGATCCACAAAGCCTCCAAGGAGACTAAAATTCCAAATGTTGCTCCTATGCTGAAGGAGGCCTTCTCCTTTAACCAAGAGTGCTCGAATAGCCCCTCCTCCGAAGGAGTGGGCTCAGCTTCAGCCAAACTCGTCCACCGAGTTGAAGGTTTTGCATTCGTGCAAAAGCGACGGGCACAACTCCGAGAAAGCCGATCCTCCAACCAATGCGAGCTTTGCGTTTTTAAGCCTCAACATGAGCTCTGTATAAGCCAAGCTAAACGCAGCCCTCAGGACTGTGTTTCACCAGCAACACCTGGAGCTCAGGCATGCGTTCGGGTGACGAAATCCAACAGAGAACCTGGTGTATACTCTGCATAGGGCGATTAGATTGACGTGCGGATGTCAAAAGTCCATGGATTCAAGGCATCTCAACCAGATCCATGTTCACCAAGAGCCAGTCCTGTCTAATCATGGACTGGGGGTTCCAATTCAAACCTCACAATCAGTGAGTAATTCTTCTCGAGTCTTTACAACAAATTTGAGAGAGTTCATATCGAGAGAAAGACCGATGCAACAAGTCATTCGTTCATTCCAATATGAACGACTGATTCCTATGGTCCTCTCAGGATGTTAATGCTACTCATATGCAGCCAAACTGTTAGTGTTCGACCAATTAACGAACGTTGCCTTGCCCAACCAACGACGATGTTCACACAAGAAGAAAACTTCAGACGATGAATACCTTGAAGTTACTTCCAATATGATCGGCAGAGGGAAAGCCTCAGGTCCTAGTTTCGATGACTCTGAGACAAGTCGTTCACCAACCGTCAGAGAAATCGCGAACGAGTTTGAACGAATCTACCAACATACTCAGATGTGAACAGGAGCTATTCCCCCTATCAACTATCGGAGGTTAGCCCGAGGAACCAATTCCGATGATGAACACTCAGCCATTGTAGAGTCCCAATCATCAAGCTCTTTTGTTGAACAAAAGAGCTCCGCTTATATGATAGGAAACCATGAAGATCTCGTGAAAAGACTTGATGAGCAGGAGGCCATGCTCAAATCTCAGCAGGAGGTCATCAATGAACTCCTGGCTCTATTGACTCAACTCGTCGCAGACAAGGCCAAATCTTAGGAGACAGATTCGCCATTTAGGCAAGAATCTTCCCGAAGGAGAGAAGCGTCTTCATCCCGACCTCACACAAGCAAAGGGAAGGAAAAAATGGTTGATGACACGGCTTCTGACCAAGAAGCCCACAACCTAAAATCTTCCTCTGATGAAGGAAGAGAGACGGAGAACGAGCAGAATCTCCAATCGGCCAAAATGGAAGAATTGGAAGCTCGTCTTAATGTTATTGCTAACAGAAGCGAGCTCCAAGATGAGGGAGTTGTCAGGCCCTATCCTGCCGAATGGGATGCAGCCCCTTATCCTCCAAAGTTTGAGGTCACAACACTATAAACTTTTAATGGCACGGGATCACCGAATCAACATATCTATCATTTCAAGTCACAGACTGAAAATGTGATATCAAACGACGCCATTCTGGCTTGATTATTTATTGGCACCCTCAAGGGAGTTGCCTTTGAATGGTTCAGAAAACTACCTACGAGATGTATCCAAAAGTGAGCGGATCTAGAGAGACTCTTCCTGTCAAGATTCTTTGAAGAGTATACAGAAGTCTCCATCGATACCCTTCTCGCCACTAAGCAGAAGAAGAGGGAGTCTGTCAAAGCTTTCGTTAAGAGGTTCCGAAGCATGGCTCTTCGATGCCCGACAGGTATGACACAGTCTACCTTAGTGGGGACCTGTCGACATAACTTGCAGATTGACCTTCTAACACAAATGAGGGTTGCAGAATGCCGTTCATGGAGACAACTAATCTCTCAATGCGAACAGGCTCAAAAGATTATTGCCAGGATCAAAGCTGAAGAACAAAGTAAGCAGGATCAACCTGAGTAATCAAACCAAGCTCAATCTTCTCAGTCAGAAGGGGAAGATACTACAGCCACTGAAGCCAATCCTCTTCAGTAGGATGGCAGGTCCAATAACTATCACGTTAATAATTACCTCTGATAGTCAAACTCGTTAGATAGTGGCCCACTAGGCGATGTGCCATGTCTACCCTTTTCCACTACACTTGTTCAAGACTGGGGGTTGGTTTATTTGTAGTTTATTGGATTATAAATAATAAATTTTTTGAGTTGTCAGGTTCAATAGAATACCTCTGTCAACCATGAAATCTGCCAAAATTATCAAGTTAACAATACACCTCTGATAGTCATTTTCCCCCAAATTCCCCCACCAATCCTCTTCAATAGGATGGCGGGTCCACCAAAACTATCATGTTAACGGTTACCTCTGATAGTTTATTTCCTCTAAATTCCCCACCAATCCTCTTCAAGTAGGATGGCGGGTCCACCAAAACTATCATGTTAATGGTTACCTCTGATAGTCTATTTCCTCTAAATTCCCCCACCAATCCTCTTCAAGTAGGATGGCGGGTCCATCAAAACTATCACGTTAACCGTTACCTCTGATAATCCATTTCCTCCAAATCCCCCTACCAATCCTCTTCAAGTAGGATGACGGGCCCATCAAAACTATCACGTTAACAGTTACCTCTGATAGTCTATCTACTTGCCAATTTTCTTCAATAGGATGGCAGGTCCACAAAACTATCACAGTTACCTCTAATAGTCAAACTCATCAGATAATGGCCTACCAGGTGATGTGCTTCTATTCCGACTTTATGGATAGTGCCCTAGTAGGTGATGTGCCTTGTCTACCTCTTTTTATTCCTCTGCTAAGTCTTAATCAAGACTGGGGGTTTGTTACTTGGAATCCTTTGGATTAAGAGTAATAAATCTTTTACATCGTCAAGTTAACATTATACTTCTGACGATCATCACCCCCATAGAGTATGCATGCAACTCGCATCACTCCCAATTTGTCACGTTAACAATACACCTCTGACAATCAACTTATCAATCCTTATCAATAGGACGATAGGTCTTCAAAATTTCTCAAATCGCAATCTTTCCCCACAAGACACTAAGTCTTCGAAATCTTATTCAAATCACAAATATCAAAACTCATCGCTTCTGGTGATAAACTCACCTAGCAAGTTTCCCCAGTGAGACGCTAATTCTGAAAATCTTGTGCAAGTCACAAGTACACATTCTCTTGTCACGTTAACATCATACCTCTGACAAATCCACTTATTAATCCTCGTCAAATAAGATGATAAGTCCACAAAGTTTCTCCGATCACAACATTCTCCTATCACGTTAGCATCATACCTCTGACAATCTACTTATCAATCCTCTTAAATAGGATGATAAGTCCACAAAGTTGCTCCGATCGCAATATTCTCTTGTCATGTTAACATCATACCTCTGACAAATCCATTTATCAATCTCCGTCAATAGGATGATAAGTCCACAAAGTTGCTCCAATCATAACATTCTCTTGTCACGTTAATATCATACCTCTGACAATTTACTTATCAATCTTTTTCAATAGGATGATAAGTCCACAAAGTTGCTTCGATCGCAACATTCTCTTATCATGTTAACATCATACCTCTGACAAATCCACTTATCAATCCTCGTCAATAGGATGATAAGTCCACAAAGTTGCTCCGATCACAACATTCTCTTGTCACGTTAATATCATACCTTTGACAATCCACTTATCAATCATCTTCAATAGGATGATAAGTTCACAAAGTTGCTCCGATCGTAACATTCTCTTGTCATGTTAATATCATACCTCTGACAAATCCACTTATCAATCCTCGTCAATAGGATGATAAGTCCACAAAGTTGCTCCGATCGTAACATTCTCTTGTCACGTTAACATCATACTTCTGACAAATCAACTTATCAATCCTCGTCAATAGGGTGATAAGTCTACAAAGTTGCTACGATCGCAACATTCTCTTGTCATGTTAACATCATACCTCTGACAAATCCACTTATCAATCCTCGTTAATAGGATAATAAGTCCACATATTTGCTCCGATCGCAATATTCTCTTGTCATGTTAACATCATACCTCTGACAAATCAACTTATTAATCCTCGTCAATAGGATGATAAGTCCACAAAGTTGCTCCGATCGTAACATTCTCTTGTCACGTTCATCATACCTCTGACAATCCACTTATCAATCCTCTTCAATAGGATGATAAGTCCACAAAGTTGCTCTGATCACAACATATTCTCTTGTCATGTTAACACCATACCTCTGACAATCTACTTATCAATCCACGTCAATAGGATGATAAGTCCATAAAGTTGCTCCGATCGCAACACAAATTCCTATCACGTTAATATCACACATCTGACAAATTCACTTATCAATCCTCCTCAATAGGATGATAAGTCCACAAAGTTGCTCCGATCGCAACCAATTCTTGTCACGTTAATCCTACACCTCTGACAAAATTAACTTATCGACTCTCTTCAATAGAGCGATAGGTCCACAAACCTGTCAAGTTAACATCACACATCTGACGACAAAATCAACTTATCGACTCTCTTCAATAGAGCGATAGGTCCACAAACCTGTCAAGTTAACATCACACATCTGACGACCAAATTAACTTATCGACTCTCTTCAATAGAGCGATAGGTCCATAAAATACTGTTAGGTTAACATCACACATCTAACAGTCAAACCCCCAATGAGCTTGTTAATCATTTTTCAACAAGAATAGCAAGTTTTTATCATAAAATCCCCAGTGGATTAAAGATTTTCTAAAATTATCCCAGTGATAATAAAGAAAGTTTCTGAATTTCACTCTAAGTGAAAATTCATGCCAAGTTAATGCTACACCTCTGGTACTTCCAATTTTCTTTCAGTGTTTCAAGTGAAAATATAACACAGGAAGAAACAGTGGTAAAGTCTACGTATTCAATATTGTAGCACCAAAAATCTATGTCTTACACGCATGGGGGACTTTATCTCGATCCCTAATTTGATATAAGTCTACGCCTAACACGCGTTGTTGATTAGTCTTTTACCGTAAAAAGGGCACAAAATCTATGCCTCACACGTATGGGGGACTTTATCTCGATCCCTAATTAGAGATAAGCCTACGCCTAACACGCGTTGCCGGTTAGTCTCTTCCCGTGAAAATGACAAAGTCTATGTATTCAAAATCATAGCATCAAGTCTAAAAGGGTTCATTCTCTTAGCATAACGTTACATGTGGAACGAACTTAGACAATCCACGTGCTAGCCCGACTCAAACGGTAGTCGGTAAAGGCTTATCAAATCCGTTGATGGCTGAGGATTTGCCAAAAATCCTATGAACGTTTGCAGGCCCATCAGCTTAATGGATGTGAACTGAGACTTAAAACAGATGAGCCAAAGACAAGTCTCAAAGACTTAGTCAAAAATGCACAGAAGCCACTCCATGTCTTAAGTCTAAACATTGAGGTCAGACCTACGTTGCAAAAACCAAAATGCCGAGGTCACACCCATGTTCCAAATTCAAAATATAAGGGTGAGACCCGCATCTCAAGTTCAAAATGCAGGGTCCACCCCCACATTCCAGAAGCAGGATTATGGCGCATACCTTCACACAGGTCCTACGTGGTAAATCCCTTCAACCAAGATGCCTTTGAAGCAAGTGCAGAGAACAAATCCTTTACCACAAGGAATCAACAGCTCCAAGATCAGAGTTGAGATCCAAACTGTTCCGAAAATTCGTCCCAGTCAACCACGAACTTTCGAAAACTTTGGAGGGGGTTCTGTAGGCTATCTAAAAATCATAATAGATAGCTGATCCCCATCAAACACCGATGATAAAAGTTACAATCTGATGACTTCCAGAAGGCTACAATTTGAAGACTTTCATGTAGATCAATGAAGGTTACAATCTGACGACCTTCATAATAATTGATAAAAGCTCTAATCAACAATCTTCATAATCAACATCGGGAGTTACAATCTAACGACTCTCACATATCAGAGAGCTAAAGCAAATATTATAAAATGACGATCTTTGCAACGCTTCGACAGAAAGAGACTACAAATCGACGGTCTCTTCAAAATCAAGACGTGGAAGTCCTCCCCGCGTACCAGCATCAAGATGCACCACGTTCATAGCCACGAACACAGTTCAAACGCAGCCTCCGAAAGCTACAAACGCAGCTTCCATCCGCTGCCAAACGCAGCTTTCATCCGCTGCCAAACGCAGCTTCCAAGCTATCAAACGCAACTTCCAACAAGATGCCAACGCAGCTTCCAAATGCTACAAACGCAGCTTCCAGACACTGCAAACGAGCTTCCAGACAGTGCGTTTGAACGCAGAATTCATGCCAGAACGCGGATTTTGCGTTTGACTCGTTCAAACACGAGCTGAACGGTTTCAAAACCGTTTCTAACGATCTGAGAGGATCACAACTCCACTCAGGAGTGATTTAAGGGGCGGTTACATCCCATTAGCGCCACTTAGGAGCGAATTAAGGGGGCGGTTACACTCCTTAATCCTCTATAAATAACTAAGAAATCAACTTAGTTCGGATCTTTTTTTTAGCAGCGAAAAAGAGATCTGGGGGTCGGGTTGTTGGAACTTCTTAGCAGCAACAGAAGAGATCCTTGGGCAGGCTTTTGAGGAGATCGACGTCATCCCTCAGCAATGTTCGGCAACAGGAGCTTCTTCATCCTTGGCTATTAACCGATTTTCGGTTTAAATTAACTCTTTTTCAAGAGTTTAAACTTATTCAGAGTTATAAACTCGTTCAAAGTTTTAAACTTACCATGCAAGTCCTCCACAGCGTCAAATCGTGAGGAGAAGGCCACGTTCCAGTGAATCAAGACGTTCGGATCGTCAACGGAGAGCAAGTTCGACGCAAACATTCGAAGGAAGCACTCCATCGCCACCGTGAAGAACCCAGAATTAAACAAAAGGGAGAATTCAGATCAATTCTCTTCTCTTTTGTAATCAGGAAATTCAATTGTAATTGAGATTGAGAGAATACAGATCAATTTTCTTTCATTGTCTTTTTACTACAAATTTTCTACCAAACAGCCATGTGACCCCGGAAGAAATTAGCAAACATCGCGCCATAATCACTAACAAAATCTCTATATCGAAAGAGGCCATCGAAGAAGCTAGCAAACCTTGGCGTTGCGCCCTCGCTGGCCACTTTTTTAGCTACCAATGGAACACAGACCTCATAGCTCTCCCTAGGAAGACAATGGCAGACCTCTGGCGATGTTGAGATTATCCCAATGAAGGATGGTTTTTTCACCTTTCGTTTCTCTTGTGAGGACGACATGATGAAGGTGTGGACCAGCGGCCCATGGACAGTTAGTGGCATGGTTCTGTCGCTGGAATAATGGAAATCGTGTTTCTGTCCATCTCGAGAGGCAGTTCCAAAAGCAGCTATATGGGTTCATCTCCCAAAACTTCCTCTAGAACTCATGACACGAGAGTGGGTTCTAAGCATTGCTGTGAGAGTGAGGACTCCTATTGACGTTGATGTTAGCACCAAGAACCTTCATCGAGGCACTTTTGCGTGAGTATACATCGAGATTGATCTCTCCCAACCATTGGTTTCCAGAGTCCTGATCTAGGTTAAAGGCGAACCAGAGTTCTGGCAAGAGTTCATCTACGAGAGGATTGGACTTTACTGCTTCCAATATGGACGTATCGGGCATCGGCAAGCCCAGTGCACCCACACGCTGGCTGGCCAATCCGGGGTGGCACACATTGACGAAGCCTTGAACTTCCGTCATCATCCAACTCCAATCCTTCCCACTCGACTAACTCGGCACCTCATCATGCTCATCCTTCCCCATTGGAGGGCATCTATGGACCTTGGCTGGCCATCCCGAATTTCAACCAGAGAAGGAAAGCCACTACCAATAACGTTAGGCGGAGCACGGGGAACTCCGACCATCGTTCATCGAATATTCATCATATCCGTCAAGGACCTAATCGTAACTCTACCAAAGTTTCAGATGGAAACAAATTCAATCATCTCGTTGACATTGATGGCACAGAATCCCCTCTAAATCTGGATGACTAGAATGGAAATCCACCAGCTGGTGGGGCACCAATTGAGGAACTATGCCCAACGACTTCCAAATCAACCGACCCACCCTAATAACTTCTTGATGTCGATTCTCTGCTGGAATTGCAGAGGCTCTGCCAAGGCGACGGTAGAGGAATGATGTAAGTCTCTCATTAGCATTCACAAACTCCATTTGCTTATTCTCTTGGAAACCCAAATTGGGTTCAACTCCGCTAAAAGAATTTACAGGAGAATCTCCCCGTCATGGAGTCATTTCATCCTACCTACGATTGGCAGGTCTGGTGGTATCATTATCTATTGGAATATGCCTCAAATCAGCTTTAACATCTCCCATTCTAATCGAAAATTTATCACGGGAACTGTCATGTTGAATGGCCATCCAACTTGGGCCCTTACGGCTGTGTATGCAAGCACCTGTCAGAACGTAAGGCACACCCTTTGGAGGGAGCTCACTGGACTGCTAGCCTCTGCTATTCCTTCTATACTTATTGACGACTTCAACGAAATAACTGGCCCTGAAGATAGGACTGGAACCTATAACGACGATGTTGGCGCTACTGAGTTCCGTGACTTTATAACCAGTAATGGTCTCATCGACTTGGGGTTCTCTGGTTCGTCCTACACATAGTGCAACATGAGACATGGTAATGTCAGGCTTTGGGAGAGACTTAACAGAGCCCTAGCGTTGGACCACTGGTGGTTGGCTTACCCGAACATGATTGTGCGTCACCTCCACATATCTCCTCTGACCACACCCCCTCCACATCAATCTCAACTTTGGTATGAAAAACGGCCCCAAACCTTTTCGCTTTGAAAACTTTTGGTATGAATACTCTAGAACTAATGATATCATTAAAGCTGAGTGAAGCAAGGCATCCACTGGCGACCCTCTCTATAAGGTATTCTCTAAGCTTTCAGACATTAAACAATCTCTCAAGCTTTGGAATAGACACGAGCTCGGTAATATATTCCACAAAGCAAGAACCATTGAGGACGAAATAGGTGTTCTCCAACAGTGAGAGGAAAGAGGTTCCATCTCGTCCACAGAGACTGCTCACCTTCGGTCTCTGACTAATGAACTCAACTCCATGCTCCATAATCATCAACTTCTTTGGAGACAAAATCGTGCCTTCTTTGGGTTACAGAAGGTGATCGCAATACTAAGTTTTTCCACAGGACAACTATCGTCCGTCGAGCCAGAAACAATATTACTTCCATTCGAGACGATGCAGACTATTTTCTAGTAGAACCCAAGGTAGTGTCTACCTTTATTACCCAGAAGTTCCAATAGCACTTTCGGCCATCGGAAGCCACTGACAGTGCTCTTGGCCTCTCAATGATCCCAAACCTTCTATCTTAAGATGACATTCAGACCCTCTCTAGCCCGTGCTCTAAGGAGGAAGTAATAGCAGTTGTTCATTCCATGCACGGGGATAAATCCCCAGGCCCTGATGGTTTCCCTATATCTTTCTACAAGAAGTACTAGAACACTATAATGTAAGCATCAAAAATTTCCTATAGTGTATCACACATAGCTCAAAATAAAAAGAAGGTGATAAACATCATTATCTAAGTTATAAAGGATCATCCAAAGCTAAAGATCAACTAAGGTATGTATAAGAAGTGCATCACACAAGTTTCGAGGCACAAAACATGTCTCAGAAACTATGAGAAGACTCATAGTTTCCAAGATAGTTACGGCTATCTCGAAAGCTATGAAGACAAATCATAGTTTTCGAAATACTTGTGGTTGTCTCGGAAGCTATGAAGCCAAATCATAGTTTTCGAAACACTTACGACTATCTTGGAAACTAGAGTGGACTTGGTGATGGTTTTCTCGAGTTTTGGGAAATTCACATGGCTTCATAACTACTGGGGACCATCCATAATCGTGGGGGAGATGTTACAAGCGAAAATCACGTCCATAACTACTAGAATAATAGCAATTAAACATGGTTGAAGAAGTTACAAAATTATCAAAAACGAGCCATGTTTCCGAGACAGCTACAAGTGTCTCAGAAACAGAGGTATTTCGACATAGTTTCTTATCAACTTCAGAGTACTTCAGTTATGGTTCTTATGGGTTATAAATATCTTCCTAGGACCATTACTGAGGAGGATGGAGCATTATTAAGCAGAATAGAGCAGAGATTTGAGTGTTCTAAGCAAGAGAGAGAGAGAGAGAGAGAGAGAGAGAGAGAGAATCTCCATCACGTGCAAACCTTTCAGAGTTCTTTCGATTCCTTGAGATCTAAGCTTTGACTTGATCTCAAGAAGAGTATTTTATCTTACTTTGCTAAGATATTCACTTCTATCTTTGTTTCTAAAATGAAACATTGATCTTAAGCCTTCTTCACGTTCAACTTGGATCTGTGATTCGGTCATCCACGGGCTAACGCACCCCCCGCACAGGCAAAGATCTTACGCAAGCAGCGAACGATAAACGTTCATGCGTATGTTTCTAGGAAGTTATTTGTTTGTAATGAGAAGTCTTATAAAAAGATTTGTTTCTCAGAATTTATTGTATTTGATAAATGAGTTGTAATGAGTTTAATAAATAAACTAATTTTTAATGCAAATGTGTTGGTGACCACTGTAGGAGCTAACGGTCTCGCTGTCGAGACTGTCGTGTCACAACCAATCAAGATCCTGGTTGAATCCACGGTCGAATACGAATTTGACCAAGTAAAGTTTGAGAAGTATCTATCATCCTCATCCTCAAGATCTTTCTCGCCTCACAAATGTAGGAAGATTTCATCTTCGAAGAAGGTTTTCCAGTCTTCAACTCCAATGAAGGTTACGGGTGAAGACTCTCTCCTGATTGTTGTTGAGGCTACCCCTCACAATGCTTCTCCGATAATTAACAAGGTCAGAACTTCTGCTCATAATAGTTCTTCTCTAGTTAAGGAGTCATTGAATGAAAATCCATCGGTACTGACGAAGAGGGCTCATCAGAGATAACGTTAACATCGCGCTTGTCAAATGGCTAAAGCCTTGGAACAAGTCGATGAGGTTCGCTACTATACGGATCTAGAGTCGAGCAAACAATGAGTGGTCTAGTTGACTCAACGACAAACCACTCATATTTCTGCTAAGTTAATGACGGAGGAATGAGTTCTCGTCAATGGAGCTCATTCGACCCTTAAAGAGCGCATTCAATAGCATCGTGCAAACGTCGCTCGTGCTCGTGCCCTTTTACAACAATCACAAGAAGGGAAGAAGGAAATGGTGTCCAAAGAATCACAGAGAACTCACAAAGTTTGGATCCTAAAACCAAAACTTACGTAAAAATCAGAATAACGGAATAGTTCCTTCAACCGAGACACTTGCGAGTAAAGGTACCTTATTCGAGACACTAGCAGCTGTCTCAGCAAAGGGAGCCATATCTGAGACACACGCAAGTGTCTCGGACAATGTCCATCTCTCGAGGGCTCTCCTTTGACTCCATCGATGTCTGCTCCTCGCTCGTCTGCTGCAACCACGTCTGCTACTCCACCATTGAAGCCTTGGGTCAATCTTGACCTATCAAAGTTTAGAATTACAATGGCAGATCATCTTGGTTAGGTAAAGCTCTAGTCAAAGAACGCTTGGGTTTGATCAATAAATCCCAAGTGACTTCTCACGCAAGGGGTTGTTCGCATCCTCCTACCAAGTCAAAGCAATCCCAGGAGGGAAATTCTAATCTCCACACGCTTGGGAGTTCGTATCAGAAATCAGGAGCCCGTTAAAACTTCATACCCGCAAGGGGTTAATTCTAAACATGTGACTCCTGATATGACCTTAGATCGCTCAAAGGCGACGACAAGTCGTCTTGATAATGTTAACATGGCCCAACCACACCAACAGTCGATAGGTTGCTCCGATCATCATACCGACATGTTGTACTATCAGGCTAAAGGTAAGAATAAGTCTCGAAAGAGAAATGTTTAAGAAATGAGTCCTTATTGTGCATGTGAGAGGCTCATCAAAGCAGTGTTATCTGAATGTAGCTACTCCAAAGCCTCACCATCAAGAGTCTTTGTATTCCAAAGTCTTTCTATTGAGACGTTAAAGCCCAAGCCGAGGCGTTTTCGCAAGAGAAGATCTATCGTTCAAGATGATGAGCTTCCATAGGTCACCATTAATATGACAGATAGAGAAAACGACATTCAACTAATTCTGACCCTGATTTTTCTCCAGGAGGAAGAGTTGATCATGGGTTCTCTTATAGAATATCACGGCTACAGCTAAGGGCCACTAGACATAGAGATTACAGAAGAATGCACGAAGGGTTGTCTTCAGATGAGGAGCTCTTAGATACTTGTTCTGCAGTTACCTCCGATGACATAATGTCCAGTGTAGGATAGGCGAGAAAGGTATTCACCACAACACCTGATCAATTAGCTCAAATGCTGCAAGAGTCTTTACTTAAGCAGCAAGAAGAAATTAGAGCTGAGATGAGAATGGAGATAGAGTTGACTATGCAACAGATGAGAGAGTTGAAAACTCAACAATCTCGTCAGCAGTCTGAGTCAAGTTAGCGGGCTGAGTTTAGCCGACATAATACTGCTCCAGTTCGAACGAATATAGTCGATAGTGATTCAGATGTAGATGAGCACATCTTAGCTGATCGTCCTCACAATGACAATAATGCTGAGGGTGGTCCAGTTGAACATCCTCAACATCCCCTGAAGAAAAGTACAGGAGAGGACAAGAAAATGAAAGAGCTAGAGAACAAGGTTAACGCTTTGATGTCGGCTCAAGAAATAAAGAAGACGGGTATTCCATGCCCATATCCAAGGGAGTAGGAGCTAATCACTACAACAAAACTAATTTTTTATAGCATTGAATGATAGCATTTATGTTGTAAATGCTATAGATCTTATATACATTATTTTTTGATAGCGTTTGGAAAATTTTAAACGCTATAAGTACTATTCATAATTTTTTTTGTTCCGACGCTTTGAAAACTTAAGCGGGAGACTAAAAACTAAAACATAGCGCCCCCGAAATTTCATTCGTCTCCCCCCCAACCGCCCCCGAAATTTCATTCGTCTCCCCCCCAACCACCCCACCCCACCCCACCAAATTTCATTCGTCTCCCTCTCTCCTCTCAAATCTCTCTCTCCGAGATCGACCCATTGGGACCTTGCAGCCCCTCTCCGATGTCCCTCACGAGCTCGTACTTCTCCATCGCTAACCCTAGCTAGCTAGCTAGGCCTGCCTCCTCCTCATTCGAGAAAGCTAGGGTTTTTACAAACGGAGGGTTGTGTTGGAATCGAGGCACGTGGGATCACTGCTGCTGCTGATTTCTGATGATGATTTCGCGTCGGATCGGATCGAGGATGCAGTTTTTGATTTCTTTATTATTATCATTTGTTGTTGGTGTTTTTTAATCGTTTAATTTGTGTTTGTTTTGATCTGAGAACGAGGGGTTTGTTGCTGTTTCTTAAGGGTTGGAGAACCATGGGAATATTTGAGGTTTGGAGGACGACCGCCGCCAAACCGCCGACCGCCGCCCTCTCATTCGTTCTCTTCCTCTACCTCTCTCCGCGATCAAGGCGACAGAAATAGGTGAGTATACCCAACTCAAAAATAAGCTTGTTGGCAATGAATAGAAGAAGAAATTTCATCTTTTGTTTTATTTTGTTTTCTCTTTGTTTTTGTTTTCGGTTTATATTGCAATGGGAAAAATAAACTGCAGACGTATTGGGCTTAATTGTTTGCAGCTCTGGCCCAAGATTGTGATCCGCAAATGGCTCAATATCAGCACTAAATACTCTGATTTTAGTGCTAATGAAGGGGATACTACTGAGAGCGATTATGAATTTGAAGGTTTGATTCCAAAGATATTATGTTTTTTGAATTTAGTTGATGGGTTTTTCTTCTCTTAGTTCGATTTGTTTGTTTTCAGTACTTTTAGTGGCTTTTAATTTGATTTGTGTGCAATTATGCTAATGGGAATATTGATGGCAAATGAAATTATTGTATTTTCTGTTAAATTTTTAGCAGAGATGTGCCGATGGGAGAGGTAATTGTGTGAGGAAGACAGGAGATAGGACCTGGGGCTGAATCATATGGTAATTTCATATGGCAAGTATCAATTAGAAAAAAAAATCAAACTTTTTTCAACCGCAATAGAAAACTGGGGCGAATTAGGGCTCAAAATGCCGCTATTGGGAATCCCACTAAGCCCTTTTCTAGGGTTTCACTCTTTCCCGAGGGTTTTATGCGTTTAGGGTTTTGATCCTGGTCCAGTTTCAGTTTCAAAAGTGGAAAAATTCTTCGAAATTTGATTTCGATATGGGCTTTGACCAAGGGATCATGCCTTCAACGCTGCAGAATCGAAACATGCTCTCTTTTCAATCAGGGAGTGGGTATAGCAATCCACAGGGGATAGCAGGTCCTGTAAATTTGGGGAATTCTGGTTTGTTCTTCACTGGAAACCCTAGCTTGGTGAATAATAGCATAGCTGCTGTTGGGGGTCAAGCTGGGGCTTCGTCGAGCAATACGCAGCTCGAACCAGTTCCCGGGATCAGGCAGGATTCTGGGTTGTCGCCGGAGTGGACTTTTGAGGAGCAGAATATGCTGAAACAAGGGCTTATTAAGTATGTCCTTGATTGCAATTTTAGTTATGTTTATGCACATATAGTTGCATCATACGTTGAATTGTTTATGGTAATTGTGACATAGGTGCAACAATATCAGTATTATTATTTTGATGGATGTCGTGGTTGTAGTGAACTAAATAAGTCATATCTAAGACGAATGAGATCAGGCGCAGATCCAAGGGCTGTGTGGAGTGTCCGAGTTAAAAGTTATGGCCCGTGCAAGTTTCACCCTCTGTGCATGTTTCCAGCTAGCTACTGATTTGTTTTGATTTTCTCTCACTAAGACGCGTATCTCAAGCTATACATCACCGAATTGAGTTCGGTTTGTTTCTATAGATTTGTGACAAAGAGACGGACACTCCTATATGCTCAAAATTGACAAGGAGACGGACACTCCCATATGCTCAATTGATTTTAGCTTCTGATATTTTCGCAGGATTACTTGTGATTAACTTGTTGTCTTGCTCTTTTCACTTTCGAACTTGATTCTAACTCTTTGTAACTTGTATACAACTTCTCAAACACATATTAAACTAGTATGAAGATTTGTTATTTATTAAACTAAGTCAATTGTATAGACATGGTCCTAACAAAAATTTGTGTCTTTTCATCTGCCGAGACTCCAATCCTGATTCCTAAACTCAAACTCTAGGCCCAAACTGTGATTAGCATTTCTTGCATTTTGTTAGGTGATTTTTGGTATTATGAGGAGTCCATCCATCCAGATGTTTTTTATTATGAACAACTCAATTGATAAAAGCTCCCTAAAAGAACAATCACCCAATTTTCGTGACTTTTGTCAAATGAATATTGATGCTTTTTGATTCGTTTCCAAATTCTTAGACAAGATATGTCAATGAAGGGTCTTGCATAAAATGTTGTAAGGCCAATTATTAGGGAGTAAAGCATACTTTTCTGGTCATGTAGTGTAAAACTGATGCAGTTGAGGAGGCAACAGTCGCGAAATTGTTCCATTGGTCTAAATAATAAACTGGAAATCTGTAATTTAATGAGCAGCAGTTGTGATATAGTTCCATTGCTCAAGATGATGGATTAAGTCTGAGGTTCTCAATTTCCCATACACGAGATCGTAATAAATTTTTTTCTCACTTTCTACTCCTTGCTTACAGTTCATTGAACTGGCTTTTAAAATTCAACTAATTGACACTGATGCTGTTCTCATAGGGCATTTTTCCTGTTTCTCCTCTTTAATCACGTCATATGACATGCAATGCATTCTTTCCCTAATGTAACAGTGTGCTAGCATTAGACTGTTAATACAATTATTTCTTTTGTCCTTGGCTCACACATTGTTTACTTCATGTTTCCAGATATGCTGGTGAACATGGTATGATGAAGTATATCAAGATAGCTGCAATGATGCGTCGGAAGACTGTAAGGGATGTTGCTTTGAGGTGCCGGTGGCTAGCTGTGAGTTATTATATATAACTTATTTGATGGCATGCAGTTAGATTTCGTCCTTCTTTTTATTATCTGAAATTATTCATTTGGTTCCAGAGAATATTAAACGTAGTCAACTGCTATCATGCTATGACATCATCTGTTGCATTTATGAATAACATCATTGATGGCAATCATGGCATGCAGAACCATTTATCTTGATCCATCCTTGCATATTTCAATATGCATTGTAAATGTTTCCTATAAAGTGCTAAATGGATGTATTAAATGACATAGTAATTTTCAATATGGCGGTAACTAGAAGCATTTGATGCTTCCTGTTCAGTGAATTCAATAATATGATTGTGAAAAAACTTATGCCCCACAGATTCAACACTATGATGATTCAACATTCTTGTTGTGAAACCAGAGCAAGTTTACATGTATTCTTGATGATTGCAGTTAATGATTTATACATGCATATGGTGAGGCTCCTCAACAAAGGATATGGAGTTATGGACCCATGATTAGGTGAGGCTCTTCGTATCAGTAGAGGCTCCTCAATGAAGGATATGAGGCCATGATTAGGTGAGGCTCTTTGTATCCATTGAGGCTCCTCAATGAAGGATATGAACCCATGATTAAGAAAAAAAGGGAAGTTGTAGGCTTCCTAATTCTGTTTGAAAGAAAAATAATAAGTCTGATAAGGCAGAGGGAGTTTCGCTGAAATGTGAAGCTTTGGAGACCATGATGTGGAGACCCGAGTTCCATACAGACTCTTTTCATCACTAAGCATGCGGATCAATAAGCCAGGAACAAACTATGCGTGGTATTCAGTTAGCCTAAGAGATCGTTAGATTTCCTTAGCCTTAGTAGTTGGCGGCTTGGCGCACTATACCTAATTTTAGTAACACCAAAAATCTAAAGCATATAAGTTTTAAGATTCTTTCAGAAGATGTCTAAAGATGCCTCTGCATACTTTCAATGACCAAAACAGAATGAGGCTGATGGGAAGAGTAACTGCCTTCTGGGAGAGTGAAAAGCATGAGAAATGTTTTTGCTACAATCTGTTGGTAGACCCTTCATGTAAGAATACAGAGAGAGATTTGTGAATTAGCTGCCTGAATTTGATTTTTTTGACTTCTCAATCTTTCTGCCAAGTATCAGAATGATAAATTGAGAACTCAGGTGACAATCAGGCTTAACCTTTGGAATTGAGACCTCAACCTGAAGTTCCTGTCACTTCTATAAAATCTCCGGAAAGTTGGTTACCAAAAGAAGAAGAGATGAAACCGAGACAAAAGAGTAAAGCATCCAATGATTACCCATTACAACCAGAAACTATCCATTTCAATAAGAGGCTGTCTGACGAGGATTCATATACTAACAGAATATATCACAGAAACAAAAGGCTTACCACAGAGATATACAGTTAGACTTGCACGCGTATTTGTTTTTCTTTATCCAGATTGTTATCTTTCATATGTTTGTAGCACACCCTATTATGTAGGTGCGTAATGAAGTGACGGCCTGCATAGAAACTATTCAAGATCAAATTCATTGACAGGTACGATTGGTTTACATTCGAGAAAATAGATATTTTCACTATCTAGGATTTCTAATTATTGGTGTTGTTGTTTTCTGTTTTGTGTCCATATATTCATGGCTCTAAGATCTCATTATTGGTGTTGTTAATTTCTGTTTTTGCAGCAGTACTAGCACTCAATTGCTGAAGATGATGAGTCTCCCAAGTCATATGTAATGCAGCAAAGTTAGTTTTTGTTGTTCTGTGTACTATGGTTAATTTCTTGTACTCCATGTTGGATTATCCAAAGACTAGTATTTATTTTTTGGCACATTTGTGTTTTACTTTTTGTATGCTACAACTTGGTTATGTATCAGTTTGAATCTTTAAATGAAATATTTATTTTTATGGTTGTCATAATTGAAAGCTATTTCTAGTTTAACATCAAAGGTTTATAGGCACAACTGAACTGCTATAAGAAGTGGAAACAATTGCTGAAATGCTATTAAAAGAAGAAAGACAGCATTCACTGAAATGCCATTGTAGTAACTCAAACGCTATCAAATGTAAGACAATAGCAGCGTTGAAATGCTATGAATGAAAACTAACTAATAGCGTTTTTCAACCGCTATGAAAGATATTTGTCATAGCAATATAGAAACGCTATTGAATACTCTTTTATAGCTACATAAAAACGCTATGGTAGGAAACTTTTTGATAGCGTTTGGGGAAACGCTATGGTTGGAAACTTTTTGATAGCGTTTGGGGAAACGCTATGGTTGGAAACTTTTTGATAGCGTTTGGGGAAACTCTATGGAAAGCCACAGACCTACTATAGCGGGTTCTGACACAGCGTTGATTAAAACGCTATGAAATAATACCATAGCGTTTTTCAAACGCTATGGTAGATTTCAGGTGTTGTAGTGAATTCCATACCCGCTAAAATTTAGTCTGATTAACTTCACTCCATTTGACGGGAAAGGTTCACCCACTCAACACTTGATTTATTTCAAGTCTCATTTGGGTATGATCTTTGGAAATGAAGCTTTGATGGTCCGGTCATTCGTTAGCACCCTTCACAGGGCCGCTTTCGATTGGTACCGATGTCTCAAGCTTGGAAGTATTAATAGTTGGGACAATATGGAAAGCTTATTCCTCACTAATTTCTTTGATGACGATACTGAAATATCAATTGGAACTTTACTGGATGAGAAGCAAAAAGATGGAGAGTCAGTTAACAACTTCGTCAAACATTTCCGGAATAAAACAATAAACTATCGAGACCCGGTCACGAAGGAGTTCATTCTCCAAACGTGTCATAATAATCTCTCTTTGGATATTCTAGAAGCCATGGGGTTGTACCTTCCAAGTCCTAAAAAGAATTGAAGATGCATGGTGAACAGACCGAATGCTTCCTCAAGAGAAAGAATTAAAGCTTAAGAGGGGTCAGCCAATAGCCAATCCTCAAAAGTAAAATTTTAATCCTCTAGGCAGAGGAAAGGGTTCCACAACTGTTGTTGATGCCCACCAAACATCACAATGATAGCCGCAACAGTAGTCAACGCAGGAGTCATCATTCCAATTGCAGCATCAAGCACAACAACCTCTAAGGCAACCAAAGACTTTAGAACCTAGATTCCCGAAAAAGTATTCCTTTAAAGAGGACGAAGTGTCGGCTATCTTCAAGTATCTCTTGGATAACAACAAGATTAAGCTGCCACCAATCACAAATAAAGAGGAAGCTAGGAAAACCTCGGATCCTAAGTATTGTGCTTATCATAGAAGAGTCCACCATCCTACGAAGGCTTGTTATGTCCTCAAAGATCGAATTCAAGCCTCGATCGATGCTGGTATCATAATTGTGAAGCCTAAGGAAAAGAAAGTGGGTGTGAATGTCATGTTCATTAGTTTCAGCTCCATCCGTCTATTGTGGTTCCAACCAGAGCCCATGTCAAAGGTAGAGATGAAAGTAGTGAATGATGACCCTTATGGGAAGCATTAGAAGGGACTAGTACCACACACTGCACCTAATAACGAAGTTCTTTAGATCCATCCAGATCTGCTTGGAGATGAACAGTGGGTAGGATCCTCTTCTAAAAAGAAGGCCAAGGACAAAGTCAAATCTTGTTATCCTGCTACTGTAATCCCTGAGAAAGATGACGAAAGCATTCCTACTATTCCACTTTCTAAAGAGGAACACGAAGTCTTTGCTACCAGGAGTGGGAATGAATATCAGTACAAATATCCTGAAGCTTCTAATCTGAATGCCAAAATGTTGACTGAACTGGGGGTGATTAAAACTCCACCTACACTTGCTCAGAAACCCCAGCAACAGCCAATAGCCAAACAAAAGGAGAAAGAGCTTCAGCACAAAGGGGTTCAAGTTTTGAAGCAGTCTCGTTTCGATCGACCGATTGGAAGAGATAAACCAGAAAGTTTGAATAACCTGTATCGTTTCAATGTCATAGCTCAATTGGCCAACATCCTAGCGAGAATCACTTTATATGAGTTGATGTGCCTCTCGAAAGACACTAGGGAAGCTTTACAAGAAGCCTTGGCCGATTTTAATGTGTTTCTCACTCAAATTAAGCCAACCCCTGAGGAGCCGGGGTCATCAGTTCAACACTCCAACCTCACGGCCAAACAATTCCCTTGTATTACTTTTACCAAAGAAGATATGCAAGTGAGGAATTCAAAAACTGACAGGCCTTTGCATTTCACCGGATACATTAGCTCCAGCGTTGTCAAGCGGATTCAAGTTGACTCGAGTTCTGCTGTTAGCATCATGCCACTCCGATTGATGTATTATCTCGGAATTCCCCGCCAGCAAATTGGCTTCTACAGGCACTATAATCTATGGATTCAATACCAGTGGATCTAGGCCGCTGGGAAAAATCCGAGTGAAATGTCAGCTTGGAGATCTAAAGTTCGAGGTTACATGCTATGTGATTGATGCTGAAACTTCTTATAACTTTCTATTGGGTCGACCTTGGATCCATAGCAATATTATAGTTCCTTCCATCCGCCATCAGTGTGTGAAATATGTTGACACTAATAATGAGGTCAAGACGATGGTCTCGGATAAGAAACCATTTAAGAGGTTGGAAAATTAGTTTACTGATTCTCTTCTTTACGGTGCTGAATCCGATACTAAACCATCGGTCCAAGGCACGGACAGCGGACAAGAAACTGATACCAAAAGCGGGCTTGATTATGACAAAGGTCTTGTATTCAATGACATTGAACCTCTTATAATCGATCTTAACAGTGGTGAATCATCAGACGAAAGTTGTAATTGACAACTTGTCGATCATGCAATAAATGACGATTTAGAGTACTCGCTTTGTCTAATTAATGTAATGCAGGAACTATATGATATCCCTGACATACACATGCTGCTTTGGTCATTTTGCATGATAAAAAAGCACATCTAGGACTCCTTCGGAACAACCCTTGTCCTACTTGCAAAGACAGGAGGTGGAAAAATAATAATCTTTGGTAAATGAGAGTCATCCCCGCCCTCCGATCTCTTTTTGGAAATCAATACTAATGATTAAGGGCCTGGACGATATTTTTTCAGATACAGCTCACAAGCACGTGACTATATGAAGAAGCAAGGATACAAGCTCACGCTCAGTGAAGGTCTTCGTTTTGGTCAAGGTATCCGGGTTCCACCCCATCCCGCCTATGTACCAAGAGGGAAGCCTGATAATTATTATGAATATAAGAGAGTCTAGGTTATATTTCTTCATCCGACGACGAATGTTGTTGGCAAGTCATCAACTAGTCATCCAATCCGAGTAAAGATGAATATTCATCAGATTCTACAAATTGGGATTCCGATGTTAGCCTTAGAGAAACATTCAAATGCCTAATATCGAACATGGTTACGGTTGATCCTACCACAATGGAGGAAGATAATCAAATGCTAACTTGGGAAGACCCTTTGGATCCATCACTTGAATATGTAATATGGTGATCGATTCGAACAAGGGGAACCTCGCATCGAAGACAAAGTGATCCAAGTGAACATGGGCAACGAGGTCAATTTGGAACCCATATTCATCAGTGATAGTCTTCCACCAGACGAGAAAGAAGAGTTGATTTCCCTCATTAGGGAATATATTAATGTTTTCATCTGGAATTACGAGGACATGCTAGAACTTGACCCAAATGTCATAATGCATCGCCTCAACATCGAACCGGATGTCAAACCTATTAAACAACAGCAGAGACGGTTTTGTTTATAGATCATGGAGGTGATTGAGGCGGAAGTCAAAAAATTAATCGATTCAGGCTTCATCAAAGAAGAAGAACATCCCGAATGGCTAACGAATATTGTCTCGATTCTTAAAAAGAATGGAAAAAATTAGGATTTGCATCAACTTCAGAGATCTGAACACTGCTTGCCCAAAAGATGATTTTCCTCTTCCGATCACGGATGTCATCATTGACAACACGTACGGATTCGAGAGAATGTCCTTTATGGATGTATTTTCGGGTTATAATCAAATCAAGATGTACCCTCAATGAAAAACATACCGCGTTCAGAATGCTCCTCGGCGTATTCTGCTACACTGTCATGTCCTTCGGCTTGAAAAACACAGGTGCCACATACCAACGTGCAATGACAAAGATTTTCCAGGAACACCTACGAAAAACCATCGAGTGTTATGTTGATGATTTGGTCATGAAAAGTCGTAGCAAAGACGACTATATTAAAGACCTGAAGACGATGTTTGGTCTTATGAAGAGTCATCAATTGAAGATGAACCCTACCAAATCATTCCTAAGAATGTCTAGCAGTAAATTCCTTGGGTTAGTCATCTCCACAAGGGGTATCTATATTGATCCTGAAAAGGTAAAGACTATACACGAACAGCAACCCCTGAAGATTCTCAAAGAACTCAGGGGATTACAAGGACGATTGGCTTATATTCGTCAGTTCATCTCGAACCTCTTCGGAAAATGCCAACCATTCTCCATGTTCGCAAAGAAGGGTATCATTTATTTGGGATGATGCCTATCAGAAAGCATTTGAAGACATCAAAGCATACCTGGTGAATCCTCCAGTTCTCGTTGCACTAAAATCGGGTAAACTATTTATGATTTATGTCAAAGCGACAAACCACTCCTTAAGTGCTTTACTTGCACAAGATGATGACAACGATCAAGAACAGGTAGTGTACTATCTGAGTCGTACTTTGGTAGGGGCTGAATCTTGATATCCTATAATCGAGAAGGAGTGCCTCACTTTGGTGTTCGCTATCCAAAAAATGTGACATTACCTGGTTGGACAGACAATATACATCATTTACAAGGTAAATCTAGTTTGGATGTTCATGACTCAACTGGCTTTAATAAATTGGAGGTTAGCAAGATGGGCCCTACTCCTATCTCAGCATGACTTGCACTTTAAGCAACAGAAGTCGGTGAAAGGGCAAGGAATTTGTGATCTTCTAGCGGCTAACCCTGTGAAGGATATGGACGAATTGTACAAAGATTTGTCGAATGAAACCCACGAAGTTAATACTACTTTGCATCAACAAGTGTAGCAACTGTACTTCAACGAAGCTTCCTGAGCAACTAATTGTTGGCCTTCTTATTTTGATGATATTTAACAAACAATTTACCACTAATGTTGTTTGTCTAGTGTTTGTGTTTTCGTATTTATTCTAGGCAAACAACGTGTTGAAGGATGGATGGAATAGAGCTTCAGCGATCATATCCAAAGGAGGATGGCAAAATATCGGTGAAGCTTATGCAATTCAAGTTCAAGATCTAAGTTCAGCTTCATCCGCAGTGTACCAAGTCAAGCTTAATTAAAGATCAAGATTGCTTGGGTAATGTAGTTTAGGATTTATATTATGTGTGTTAAATACTCTAAGCTCAATTATCTATACACACACATATTATTGGTTTCCTTGTATATATATGTAGTCACATATATATATATACAACACAAGTTTTGGTTCTCATATTTATAAATATGAAATTACATGTTTCATATTTATTATTGTGATTTGGTTTATCTACTTAGATATGAAACAAATATATTTTTATATACATACTCATATGTTTCATTTTCTATTGTATTTATGAAAATATTGTTTTCTCAGTTTATGGACTTAATAACAATCATATACATATTTTATTAAGTCTACAAAATCATTGTGCAAAGTTTCAAAACATGGTTTAGCCTAAATGTCAAAATTCATATGTTTACATTTTTGTGTTTTGGACTATTTTGTAAAATGATGATATTTTTAATTGGGAAGTCCTTTTTAGAAACCAGTCATTGTAGCATGTTTATTATCATGTCTACAATCATTCCCCAAAGTTTTACATTTTTTGGAATTTATTTGATATTTTTAAACAGTGTTTCGAAGTAAAAAAAATAGTTTTCAAAATCAGTTTTTAATGTATCAGTATGCGGTCGACCAATCCGGTCGACCGCACCTATGTTCATTCGTCAGTGAGCAGCAGAGAGTTTGTCGGTCGACCGGCGCGGTCGACCGAGAGCTCGAGACTTCCCACGGTCGACCGCAGCGGTCGACCGAAGAAGTCTCTGCTCGTTTTCTCAGCTTGGGTTCTGGATCGCGGTCGACCGCGAATTTTTTCGGTCGACCGCCGATGTGACTGTTAGTTCCCAACGGCAATTTTCTGAGCTGATTTTTCTAGAGCTTTTTGGACTTTTGCTTGGGGGTTTTTGCTGAGATTTTGAGTGGGTATAAATACCCTATTGTTGTTCTCTTTCAAGCTAATAAAAGAAGTTTTTAAACAAGTTTTAAACAAGGGTTTAAGTGTGTTTTAGTGTTTGTTTGGTTTATGAAGAAGTTTTCACAAGTGGAGGAGATCATCTTCTTGTTTGGGCTTTAATCTCCATCTCTCCATCTTGTCATCTATTGGAGAAGTTTTCTAAACTCTATCTAGCTTTACATTTGCTTAGTTATTTGATTATCATTCTTTGTAGCTAGTTTTTATATTGAGTTTAGATTTGATTATATTATCTCATTGTTACACACACCCATTTGAGCTTATTGTATTTGCATACATAGTATATTAGGGTTGTGAGAGATTGTAACATTGAGTTGTGCTTAATTAAGTTCTCATCTATTGTAGAGAACAAATTTATATTTGTTACATTGTGAGTGTTGTAAGGTTTTCGGTGAACTAGAAAACCGAGTGTGTTGTGAAGTTTTTGGTGAACTAGAAAACCGATTGTGAGGAGTGACGTTGATCGGTGAGCGTTGAAAACGGACACTGTGAGGTGTAAATGTTATTCGGGTGAGCGTAGAAAACCCGGTCGTGATAGTGGATTTCTCCCCGGGAGTAGGGAGCGGAGACGTAGGACGGAAGGTCCGAACTCCGTGATCATATTGCTTGTTTGAGTTTGGCTTAGCACACTTATATTTGTTCATCTTTATAGCTTTTCTCTCATTGTTTATTTCATCCACTATATCATTTGTTTATGTTACCCTTGTGTTTGCATATCCTTACATATATCATATAGTATACCTCTTTGCTAGGATATATCACTTTGTGTATATTGCATATTCTTGCACATAACTCTTTGTATATCTATCTTGCAAGAATATATTTGTTAATTAGTTTTAATTGGCATATAATCGGATTAGATTAGCATAAGACCCTAATCACCCCCCTCTAGGGTCTAACACTAATGTGCGAGTACTCCCGGATGTTCAAAAATATCTTTAGAAGTCGGAGTCGTCCTAGTTTCCCCGGAGAAACACGTATTGTCTCGAGCCAATTCACTTACTGAGCCATGCTCCAATAATGTAGCCGAATACAATACGCTACTGTAGAAGGTAAAAATTACCGCTGCGAATTTGTACATGAATGCACCCACGACTCGGAACCACCCACTTGGATGAAGGACGGACCGCGACCACGGGATGGGCTCGCTGACGCACAAGCCCCATATTCGCCCTCATGCACCAAAGTCACTTAGATTCGCCGGTAAGGTAAGTTCGCCCTCATAAGCCAAAGTTATCCGGATTCGCCTGCATGGGTCCAAATTCGCCTGCATGGTCGACTCGCCCGCATGGGTCGATGTCATCCAAATTCGCCCATTTACTCGATTCGCCCACACGAGTCGAGAGCCAAGTTCACATCCGACGGCCATTCCACTGCATACGGGGATAAGCCTTCCCTACTTCCCGTGATGTGAAGGGAGGGGGCACAGTGCTCCAGGCCCGTCGAGTGGCCGCCCACGGTACGAGTGATCGGACAGGCGCCAGATCAACCTGCACGCTCATAAATGTGGTTCACCTCTCCCATCAGAGTCAAGAGCTGGATCCGCCGGCATTCAGCAAGCTGTCCAAACTCACTCGAGTACTGGGCACCCATTCTCCCGCTTCTAGTAATGTGAAGGGAGAGAGCACAGTATACCAAGTCCGTCGGGTAGCCGCCTACAGTACAAGTGAGCGGACAGGCACCAGAGCAGCCTGCACCCTCATAAATGCAGTTCAGCTCACTTGTCCAAGCCGAGGGTGGGATCCGTCGGTGCTCGGTGAGTTAGCCAGATCCACTCGAGTATCTGGCAGTCGCTATCACACATACGAGGAGGGGCCTTCCCACTCCTACGTGACGTGATGTGAAACACAGCTTCTCGAATGACCGCTCATAGTACAGGTGAATAGCAAGATACCTCTGAACAATACATGGTCACATCCTATAATTTAAGGAGCAACCAAGCCGTCTCTCCTCCATTTAAGAGCCTCTTCCAACCACCATGAAAGGAGGTCGAAAACTTTGGAAAAGGATCAACGACAAGCTCTCTGCATAGTTTTTGCACTACAGCGCCATCTCCTAGTTCTGAGCCCTGATCGCCGGTGAACTAGAAGATTCGAACTCCATCGACCCGAGCTTCTACTGCATACTGAAGCTCTCCAGCAACCTTGGTCAAACAGTCCAAGGGAAGCAGACTCGGCACGAGCACCGAGCGAAGTATCCTATAGCTACCGAAAGTCCCCACGTTAAACAAGGAGGGCATTCCCTCCACTTCTGTTGTAAATGTTTGATCATTAGTTTATAATAAGCCATTCTTATAAATACAAACGAAGTTCCCTTGTTTTTGGGAGATCAAAATTTACACCTACAGAAGATGGCGACCACAGTGGGAGAAGCTGTTTCCTCAACCGAAATAGTGGTAGCTCAGTTCGACGAAGTTGCTATCGGGACGACTGTGGAGTTCCTAGAGATCGAGTTCGACCAAGACAAGTACGAGGAGTACTTGTCTTCTTCCTCCTCTGGTGGCGATGCGTCCCGCAAACGCCATAGAGTCGTACGCAGAAGCCGATCTCAGACAGTCAAAGCTTCCGCGCCTGAAGACTCTACCCGAGTCTCGTCGGGGGAACCTACTCCCCTAAAGTCGATCAAGGTCAAGCCACAGATCGAGAGCATGGGGCGAGAGCCCACCAGATGGGTCGCCAGACGACTTCCGAAGACGCCCATCCCGGAGGAAACACCGGTTCCTTCCGGTGCAGGCCATACGGCCACAGCCCACGCGGACGCTCTTCTCTCTAAAAGAGCTCACCAACGGCGACCGTAGACACTCGCGAAACAGGAGGCTCGAGCCTTCATCTCATGCAACGGCCTGAACTACTACACGGGCCCGAAAAATGTTAGACAAGGAGGCAACTTGCCCGACGTCAGAAGGCTATCCAAATCAGGAGCGCCGATGGAGAAGGACAGGGCCGCCCGCTCAGGTGGACTTCACTTCTCAGGTCACATCCCTGATGCGAATAAACCACCACGAGCGCGCAAGTCCACGTAAGTAGATGAACCCTCAAAGGCAGGCGGATCTTACCTGGACCACTTAACGGATGAGTGTAACAAGCGGGAAAGCCTTGACCCCAGAGGCAAGGCGATAGGCGATGCCTTACAATCCCGCCCGCACGAGCAGGAGGTTGAATATCGTCCGCATATTGGAGTTCGCCCGAACGCGAGGTTTCGCCGGTCAAGGCAAACTCGCCCAACTCCGACATCTAGTCGTTCCACCTAGTGTACAACAGGGGGTACACCCAAGGCCCTCTTGTGCGATCACTCAGGCGACCCATCTGACCTTGGGGGTGGTCGCCAATCACTCATGAAAGACCTCCGGGATTACCTAATTCGCAAACACATTATACATGAGGCGAGTCCTCAGTGCCACTGCGAAAGGCTCATCCAGACAATTCTCGCCGACTGTCAATGTATAGAAATGGCAAAACCTTCAGTGTTCGAGAGGCTCTCTCGACGACCTTCTCGACCGAGGCCCACTCGTCAAAGGCGTCGTCACCAGAGAGGACGTGCTGCCGACGACTTAGAGCTCCTGTCTACCACGATCAACATGATGGACAGGGATAAAGCGGTACTTTTTGACTCCCCAGATTCGGACTCCGTCCTGGGACCTAATCCTCGGCTTGTCCAACGCGGACAAGGCGGCATATACCAGTGTACCCGTAGTCGTAAGGGGGTAAGCATCGGGTTTGATTACTCCACCCTAGCACCTCCCTCCTACGGCGAAGACAAAGTTCATTCGGCGGCAGCCACGTCCCAAACCTCGCACTCAAGTCAGGACGCACCGGCGAGGGTACACATGACCAAACTCGCCCACGAACAGACAGTAGCCCAAAAGCTTGAGGAGCAGCAGACAACCATTGACTCCCTGAGAGAGATGATGGAGCAACTTCTGAACAAGAAGAAGAAGAAGAAAAGAACCCAGCGCCCCTTACCCCGGCGAACTGGGGATAAGGAGTGGGTACCTCCCCGTCGTCCGACGATCGAGACGGAAGATAACAGTAATCCACAATCCGATTACTCTTCCAAGACGTCATTAGGGACGTCACATACCGGGGGTAGCGTCCGGGACAAGAGGTTCGACGAGTTCCAAGACCAGCTCAACGCGCTGAAGCTTCAGCAGAACATGAACAAGCTGGGGGTGGTCCGTCCCTACCCTATCGAATGAGATACGATCCCATACCCGGCGAAGTTCAAGCCGATTAGCTTGGTGCAATTAGACGGCAAGAGCTCGCCTTCTCAGCACATTTACTACTTCATGGCGCAGATCGGATTCCTTACGGGGAACGAAGCTATTCTCACTCGGCTATTCATAGGCACCCTCAAGGGGGTGGACTTTGAATGGTTCCGTAAGTTAGAACTTGGCTCTATCAAGTCATGGGCCAACGTTGAAAGGCTCTTTTTGGCCCGCTTCTTCGACGATAACACGGAAGTGTCAATGACCACCCTTCTTGCTGAAAAGCAACGGAAGTCGGAGTCGGTCAACGACTTCGTGAAGAGATTTCGGAACCGATCAGTCCACTATCGGGACCAAGTTTTCGAATCTACACTGATCGAGATGTGCCGCAATAAACTTTCGATCCATATTTTATCTAAAATAGGCGCGGTGGAAACCCGGACATGGAAAGAACTTGTGCGCCAGGGCGAGCAGGTGGAAAACATGATCAAGAGGCTAGAGGTCGAAGAGCCGCAGCCCAAGAAGGGAGCTGCGGAGCCGGCTGTGCCGAAGAATCCCCCTCGAACGAGAGGAAAGGAGATCATGGCCGTTGACTCCGCCCCAATGCCGAAAACTGTTCAAAAGGCCGAAGCCCAGACAATTTGAGCAACGCCCCCCGCGGCAATACGACTTCAAAGAAGATCAGGTGGTGGTAACGTTCGATACTCTACTCAAGAGCGGTCGAATCAAATTGCCAGAAGCCACGAAGCCTGAGGAGGCAAAAAAAACCGATGATCTGAGTTACTGTGCCTATCACAGATTCCTTAGCCACCACACAACCAAGTGCTACGTCCTCAAGGACAAGCTCCAGGCCCTCTATGATGCTGGGGTCCTGAAGAAAGAGAAAGTTTAAAAGCAGGTGACTACGAACATGATCACCTTGAGCTTTGGGACAGATCTCCCGGAGGTCCAAGCTCCGGCAGGGGTAATTCCTATCCCTAAGGCAGTCTTGAAAATCACCAATGACGACCCTCACAACCAGCGAGGGAAGGGTTTAACTCCACAGACTCTGCCATCGGGTCAGGTGATGTGGGTCCATCCGGACCTCCTCAATGATGAGCAATGGACTGTAAAGCCTTCGAAAGAGGCTAAGGGAAAACATTGCAATGTCGTCTCCGCCATCCTAGGTAGAGATAACACAGCAATGACCGCCCTGACCGACTCCAAAGTGGAAACCAATGTCCTCGCCACGAGAGCAGGGAAGGAATTCGCGAAGGAATATCCCACGAGGGCGGAGAACCCGGCGGGACCTCCCACGAGGCCAGCCACGACAACCGCTCCCAATTCAGATAGACCAAGCTCAAGCCGCCAACCTTTGCGGTTCAATGTGCTCGCGCAGCTGAAGAGCATCCCTACGCGAATTACCATGTACGACCTCCTATGGCTATCCAGGCCTACCCGGGAGGCCCTACAAGAGGCGTTAGCCGACTCAGAGGCGTTCTCCACCCATTTCTCGAGAGAGGAGGATGCAGAGCATGAATGCACGACGTGTTGCCAAACCTCCGAGAGACGGATCCCGTGCATCACTTTCACTCCTGAGGACATGCTCATCAAAAGCACGTCTCATGACCGACCCTTGTATTTCATAGGGTACGTCAGCTCGTCGAAAGTGGATCGAATTCAGGTCGACCCAGGCTCAGCATTGAGCATTGTCCCCCTGAAATTGATCAAACACCTAGGGATACCACCAAAGCGTCTGTCTATGACTACCACGACCATATTCGGCTTTAATGCCATGGGGAATCGACCGCTCGGCAAAATCCACCTGAAATGTCGAATAGGCGACATGAAGACGGAGGTGACCTACTACGTCATCGACGCCGAGCCTTCCTACAACATACTCTTAGGACGTTCGTGGATCCATAGCAACCGAATAGTCCCATCCACTCTACACTAATTCCTAAAGTATGTGGATGATTACGAGCAAGTGAAAACAGTAGTGACTGACAAGCAACCCTTCAAAGGCGTTGAAAACTACTTCACGGATTCTCTGTTGTACCAAGACCCCGATGATCCACCGGTCGAAGAACCGGAGAGTGGCGACGAGGCGGATAGCGAACCTGAGTATGGCGACATCCTAATCCTAAATGACTTTGAGTCAATTGTTATCGGTTATGAAAGTCACCATGTAACCAACGCTGTTCAGGCGGAGGAGATTATCATGAATAAGAAGTCCAACTTTGCTTATTTGTCGTCTTGTTCTACATCCGAGAATGATGAACCCAGTGACCTATGGTCAAAACTCTACGGTGATCCCTCCCTGCACTTGCCGGTATGCTCGTCATACGTCGCAAAAACACCGCCGATCGAGTCGTCGCAAGCTGTACTCGTCGTACCAACCCAGAATAATTATCGAAAAGATATTATTTTCGACCAAATCGATCGTCCCCTACGCACATTATGGGATGAATCTGAAGATGAGGACCCGGCGCCTCGGTTTTCACAATACAGCCAAGTCGCTAAGCGCATGATGAGTGACATGGGGTATGACCTCACTCGCTTAGAGGGCCTGAATTACGGCCGAGGATGCAAAACGGTCATTCGACCTGCTCACATACCCAAGGGTAAACCCTCAAATTACTTCAACAAGACTCGGAGGGGCTTAGGCTACTCCTCTTCCTCCTCGGATCTGTGCTGTTGCGTCAATGAAGACATCGATTATGCATGTTCAGGAGATCAATCGTCGATGACCTCGGCGTGGGACTCAGACGTCAGCGTGAGGGAGCTATTCAATAACCTTACGGTTAACATGGCTGCGATTGATCCTGTTGAAATGGGGGAGGATGGACAAGTCCCACTTTATGACGAGACGTGGGATCGCCACGTTAACGCTCAGTGGAACAGTCGCTTTGAGCAACGGGAACCACCAACCGAAGATGAAATCCTCCAGGTAAACATGGGCACTGACCCGAATCCCAAGCCCATATTCATCAGCAGCAGTCTACCTCCTCAAGAAAAAGAAGATCTCATTGCCCTCATACGGGAATACATTGACGTATTCGCATGGAATTATGAGGACATGCCCGACCTGGATCCGCGGGTCGCCACACATCACCTCAACATCAGCTCAGACGCCAAGCCGGTCAAGCAACAGCAGAGGCGGTTTCGCCCTCAGATTATGGAGGCGATCGAGGCCGAAGTGAAGAAACTCATCGAATCCGGTTTCATCAGAGAGGAACAGCACCCCGACTAGGTGGCCAATATTGTTCTGCTCCTGAAGAAAAATGGTAAGATCCGCATCTGCATCGACTTCAGAGACCTTAACACCGCATGCCCTAAGGATGAATTTCCTTTGCCTATCACGGATGTCATCATCGATAACACGTACGGATTCAAGAGGATGTCCTTCATGGATGGCTTTTTAGGGTACAATCAAATCAAAATGCACCCCGAGGATGAGAAACACACTTCCTTCCGAACCCCCATGGGGGTATACTGCTACACAGTTATGCCCTTCGGACTCAAGAATGCTGGCGTAACCTATTAACGCGCCATGAGCACGATCTTTCGAGATCACCTACGAAAAACGGTCGAGTGTTATGTAGATGACCTGGTCGTGAAGAGTCGCCACAAAGACGACCACCTCCAGGACTTGAGGGCGATGTTCGAACTCATGAGGACTCACCAGCTCAAGATGAATCCTACGAAATCATTCTTAGGAATGTCTAGTGGTAAATTCCTCGATTTCATCATCACAACGAAAGGAATCCGGATCGACCCAGACAAGATGTGAGCTATTCAAGAGCTTCAACCACCCCGGAACCTCAAAGAACTAAGGGGTCTTCAGGGACGATTGGCCTACATCTGAAGATTCATCTCAAATCTTTCGGGCAAATGTCAGCCGTTCTCCAAGCTTATGAAGAAAGGTACCTCCTTCGTGTGGGACGAGCCTTGCCAGCGGGCCTTTGAGGAGATCAAAGCTTATCTCTCGAACCTACCCGTCCTTACAGCGTCGATCTCGGGAAAGCCATTCCTCATCTATATACGGGCTATGGAGCATTCTCTAGGCGCCCTCTTGGAACAAAATAACGACGAGGGCCATGAGCAGGGCATCTACTACCTAAGTAGAACCCTGCAAGGCGTCGAACAACGGTACCCGATGGTCGAAAAGGAATGTTTGGTCTTAGTGTTCGCCATCCAAAAGATACGGCACTACTTGGTCGGCCAGACCATCCACGTCATCTCCCGGATGAACCCCATCCGGGTCTTCATGACACAACCTGCGGTGCTAAACTGGCGCCTGGCCAGGTGGGCACTTCTGCTCTCTCAGTATGACATCCACTTTATGCCACAAAAGTCAGTCAAAGGACAAGCCATCTGCGATCTTATGGCTAGTCACCCGCTGGGGACGAAGACCGACCTATTTGAGGACTTGCCCGATGAACCCCCCGATGCCAACATAACTTCGTTACCAGAGGTATGGCAGATGTTCTTCGATGGCGCATCTCGCATTGGCACGATCGGCTCTATTGTTGCAGGAGTGGGGGTGGTCCTCACCTCTCCACATAGCCACGTGTTGCCCTGAGCCTTTTCTTTGATAGAGCCATGCACCAACAACGTGGCTGAGTACAATGCGTTACTCATCGGGCTCGAGTTGGCAAAGAGTTAGGGATAAAGCATCTCGAGGCTTACGGCGACTCCCAACTCATCGTCAAGCAGATGACCGGCGAGTACGAAGTTAGGAACGACGATCTAATCCCACTCCACAAAGTGGCTATCAAGCTAGTGGGGTCATTCGAGAGTTTCCGCATTGAGCATGTGCTACGTTCTAAGAACACACATGCGGACGCCCTTGCCTCCTTGGCGGCTAACCTAGCCCAGCCATTAGAGACGACCCAATGGGTCACAGTGGCGAGCGGAAAGCTCTTTCGACTAAAAGACGTCCCAGAAGCGAACGCCACCCATCAGATCTCGGATCAACCCGATCTGAAAGATTGTCATCTCCCAATCATCGACTACGTCCTGTATGGCATATTGGCCGAAGACGCAAGTGAGCGAGAATCTGTCCGGCGACGTGCCACGAGATTCTACTACGATTCGACCACCAAGACGTTGTATCGAAGGTCGTACGACGGTTTGTTACTTCGATGCCTGTCGGAAGTAGAAGCACAAGAAGCTCTGCGCGAAGCCCACGACGGCGCTTGCGGAGCTCACCAGCCTGGACCTAAACTTTGGGATCGCTTGTGAAGGATAGGCTACTTCTGGCCCGGGATGGTTCACGACGCAGTCACTTACGCAAAGCGCTGCCACGAGTGCCAGATCCATGCCAACTACATGCACCAGCCGCTCGAAGACCTGCACCTGACAAAGGCTTCATGGCCCTTCGAAGCATGGGGGATGGACATAGTCGGGCCAATATCCCCGCCGTCGGCAAGAGGTCATCGCTTCATCCTCGCGATCACTGACTACTTCTCTAAGTGGGCCGAAGCCATCCCCTTAAGAGAGGTCAAGACTAATGACATGATCAAATTCATCAAACACCATGTCATATACCGATACGGCGTACGCTAGCGTATTATTCATGACAACGGCACGCAATTCGTTAGCCATGCATTCACCAGGTTTTGTGATAAGTTCCGAATACAGAACCTCTCCTCCACGGCCTATAACCCTTCGGCGAATGGCCTAGCCGAGGCCTTCAACAAAATAATTATTAAGATCTTGACCAAGCTGACTTCCACTAGCAAACGCGATTGGAATGAAAAACTGGGCGAGAGCTTATGGGCATATCGCACTATGGTTCGCACACCGACTGGCAACATGCCCTATTTATTGGTATATGGCTGTGAGGCCGTGATACCATTAGAAATTCAAATTCTATCCCTCCGCGTCGCCCTGGCAACGGGGATGACGGTCGAGGATATTCACCACGTTAAACAAGGAGGGCATTCCCACGTTAAACAAGGAGGGCATTCCTTCCGCTTCTGTTGTAAACGTTTGATCATTAGTTTGTAATAAGCCATTCTTATAAATACAAATGAAGTTCCCCTGTTTTTTGGGAGATCAAAATTTACACCTACAGCCACTCATTAGACTCAATTTCGCCAAAGAACTGGGGATCGAATATCTCGAAGCTTTGGTGATTCTCAACTGATAGTCAATCAAGTTCGAGGAGAGTACGAAGTTAGAAACCAAGACCTAATCCCGTACCACCAGGCGACCATTAAAATGGAAGACTCATCTGAAGAATTCTTCATCGAGTACATCCTATATCTCCAGAACGCATATGCAAATGCACTGCCGTCATTAGCAGTATCTTTGGCACAGCCTCCCGAGACAGAACAACTGGTTATGGTGAAAACTTACCAGCTTTTTATATCATATTGTGCTTTAGATATCAAAGAAGTACACTCGATCAAAATCGAACCTGAGCCTCGAGATTAACGATTCCCCATTATTGATTGTGTCTTGCATGGTAGTTTACCGGAAGATATAAAGGAAAGAGACTCAGTCCGACGAAGAGCACCGAGATTCTATTACAACATAACGACTCAAACGTTATATCGTCGTGCATACGACGGTCTGCTACTCCGGTGTCTTTCAACCAAAGAGGCGGACGAGGCACTCAGAGAAGCACATGATGGAACATCCGGTGCGTACCAACCCAGTCCCAAACTCTATGATCGACTCAAAAGAATAGGATATTACTGGCCAACCATGGTCAATGACGTAGTTGACTATGTCCGACGGTGTCACGCGTGTCAAATACATGCAAATTATATGCACCAGCCTCCGAAATATTTGTACCCTTCGGCTACATCATGGCCATTCAAGACATGAGGAATGGATGTCGTTGGTCCTATTTTTCCTCCATCGGCCAAAGATGACCACTTTATTTTAGCAATCACCGACTACTTCTCTAAGTGAGCTGAAGCAATTCCACTTAAAGAAGTAAAGACAAACGATGTTGTCAAATTCATCAAACACTGTGTTATCTATTGATACAGTGTTTCAAGATGAATTGTACATGACAAAGGCCCTTGGTTTATTAGTAATGCCTTCATCAAATTCTGTGAAAAATTCAGAATTCAGATGTTTCGTCGACGGCATATAATCCCACCGCGAATGGATTGGCCGAAGACTTTAACAAGACCATCATAAAAATTTTGTCAAAGCTTGTGAGAACCAATAAGCGAGACTGGGATGACAAACTTGGTGAAGCTCTTTGGGCCTATCGCACCAAAGTCTGCATGCCTATTGGAGAAACTCTGTATTCTCTAGTATACGGGTGTGAAGCCATCCTCCTATTGAAATATAAATTTCTTCCCTCCGCATCGCCCTCGCAATAGGTATGACGACGGAAGAACAACATTACAAATGTTTCGAAGAACTTGAGATGTTAGACGAAAGGTGCTTAGAAGCTCAACAACAAATCGAGTTCTACCAAGCTAGGATTCCAAGGCCTTTGACAAGAAAGTCTGATAACAAAGCTTCAAGAAAGGAGACTTGGTTCCTACTATCCGGCAACCAATGATACTCAATTCTAAGAAAAAATGCAAATTTTAACCTAAATGGGAAGGGTCATTTGTAATAGAGATAGTCTATTCAAACGGTGCATATCGCCTGATCACCCAAGATGGAAACAAACTCATGATGCTAATAAATGAGAAGTTCCTGAAGAAGTACTACCCCCAGTACGTTTGGGATAACCTATTTAAATGATAAGTTCCTAGAGAATACTGTACAGGGTATTTTTAAGGATAAACCGAAATTAGTTGATTATTCCAGATAGAAGCTAATCATCTGAATAATTCATTCTTAATTATTATAAAAATAATTAAGAATCTCCCAATGTGGCTATTTAATCATTTCCAAGATGATTAAAACCCTTCTATTGTGATTTTCAGAGCACTCATTCGTCGAGATGAGATTCAATGACTAATTTGGTCAATCTTTCCTCACGAAACTCCCATGGTTTAGTTGTAGAATGCTTAATGATTCACAACCCCCACCTTAAAATCCCCCACTGAGCAAATCAGTTAGCGATTGGTTTACTAAAATTCCTCATGGATTAAAATCTTTCAAACTCCCACTATGTCTAACCTTTAACACTCTCACTGTCGAAGTCCTAACACGACATTTAAAATTTTAATATGCTAATCCATGGTAATCATTGAACTCCCTTCGTGTCAAGATCTTATCACTTGATACCAAAAATTCCTAATGAGTGTTTGTACAAATCAACATTATCACTATTATTTGTACCTCCACTCTTACTGTTTCTTGGTCAAACATTTCTACAGTTAGGGTCAAAGCTAAAATCTTCTCCCAATTACTTCATGAGCGAGAAGTCCACTTACAAAACCAAAATTCCCTTTCGATAAACGAAAGACTTCCACCCAAATCGAGCGATCAAACCTTTAAACAGTTAAGGTCGTCTCAAACCCCCATTTGGTTAAACCTTTGAATAGTTAGGACCAATGCTAAAATTCCTTCTCGATTCTTTCCATGAACGAGAGGTCTACTTACAAAATCGAGATCCTCTTTCAATAAATGAAAAGGCCCCCACCCAATTTGAATAATCAAGCCTATAAAATGTAGAATTGTTTCAACTCCCACTTGGTCAAACCTTGCTACGGTTAGGGACAAAACTAAAATCCTCTCTTGATTTGTTCCATGAACGAGAGGTCCATTTGCAGAATCAGAATTCCCTATTGATAAACGAAAGGCTTCCATTCATTCCTCTTCAGTCAAACTCCTCTATAGTTTAGGCTAAAATTGGAATTTCATCTTGATAAACGAGAAATTCATCTTCAGATCGGGTAACCAATACTATAAAAGTTAGGGTTATTCGGATCTTTTTGATTCTCGGAGTGGAGATCTCACTTTGAGTTTCTCTTGCAGCAGGAGATAGAATATAATATTCTTCCTCTCCGGCATCGGGTTTGTCTTTGCCCCAAGAGAAGATAAGCAGGAGATAAAATATAAAATTCTTCCTCTCCAACATCGGGTTCGTCTTTTCCCTAAGAAAAAACAAGCATGAGATAGAATATAAATTCTTCCTCTTAAGCATCGGGTTCATCTTTGTCCCAAGAGAAAACATAATTTTTTAACACCAAAATCCATATCTTTTATGCATGGGGGAAGTTATCTCGATCCTTTATTAAAGATAAGGCTACGTTATCGGGTGGTACATTCCCGTAAAAACGATAAAGCCTACGTATTCAATATTATAGCCGGTGGTTATTTATTAAGTTAATAATCTCCAAATCTATGCCTTTTATGCATGGGAGAAGTTATCTCGATCCCTTATTAAGAATAAGTATGTGTCTAACACACGTTGCCGGGTGGTACGTTCCCGTAAAAGCGACAAAGCATACGTATTCAATATCATAGCCGGTGGTTATTATTAAGTTAATAATTTCCGAATCCATGCCTTTATGCATGGGGGACGTTATCTCGATCCATTATTAGAGATAAGCCTACATCTAACACATGTAGCCTACATATTCAATATTATAGTATACAGTCTAAAAGAGGTTAATTCTTTTAGCATAACATTATATGTGAAACGGACTTAGACAATTCACATACTAGTCTTACTTAAATGATAGTCGGTAAAGACATATCAAATTCATTGATGACTGAGGGTTTACCAAAAATCCTATGAGTATTATGTTTATTTATTCCAGACAAGAATGAGTAATCATAATAAGACTTCAAATGAGCAAAAAGTTCACTTTATTGATGATAAGAACTTGAAAAAGTACAAAAGAAGTTCTAATACAAGAAAAAATGTTCTTAAGTTAAAGACAGCTTATAACTGTGGATTTGTTCTTCAAGTCTTGAAAGCTCTTCTGCATAAGCTTGTTCAAACTTAGTTGTAAGGTTAGTCCTTAAAGATTCCTCGCTAGTATTCTAAGCCTTGAGGACTTCTTGTTTTGTTTCGGTAAGCTTTTTATCTTAGAGCTCCAGTTGGTTGAATAGGTATACTTCAACATGTTCCGCCTCAGCTAAATCAAGCTCTAAAATGATGTCAACATCCTTAGCTTACGCAAGTTCCTTTTCTAAACAGGTTATTTCGGCTCGACGTGATTCTAAAGACTGGAGCAAATCAGCCTTAGCTTTCACCTTCTTGGTGATACTCAATATCATTTGGGTTACACGGCTCCTTAACTATCAAAGTTCAAGTTCAACTGATTTTTGTGAATCACGTTATGCTTGTAGCCTTAGATCTATCCGGGCCGCTACATAAGAAGAAACATCGTTGTTCTGATGGTCCTTTAAGTATTCGATTTGCTATTCTAGTTGAATCAAATAGGCTTTAATGGAATCAGCCAGCTTAGGATATCCCTCGTCTCTAATCCCCGACACATGTTGATCAAGTGATCTTCTAAAGCTGTCAAAAAAAGAGCCTTTATGAAGAATTCGATCGATCATGAGGTTTAGGAAGTAGACAAAGCTTTGGACATTCGAGATGATAGCACCTTTGTCCGAATCCTCATCAGATATCAAGGCTCGGATGAGCTCAAGTAATGATGAAGGAGACACTGCAAGGGGAGAAAAGAAAATAAGTACTCAAAAAATAGTTGAATTAATATTCGAGACTTAGAATCCAAAAGCAATGGTGAACGAAAATGTACCAAGTCTAACAGAAGAGCCTTCAGCGTGGCTTTCTTGCCCCAATGATATCAATTTGACTTCTTGAGCAACTGGGGCTTTCTCAGGAATAACAACCATTGACATACCCGCTACATCTATTGACTGGGTAGCCAGAACCTCCGTCAGCTTTGGATCTAAACCTATAATAATTTGGGATTGATAGGATGAAGGTTCTGCAAATAAAAGAGAGAGGGAATAGGCATTCTGGAGTATTAATCAAAATTTTAAAGTAAGTGACTGATAAAACTCACCAATGTTGGGCGAGGCTTCATCGGTTTGATGTTCCACGCTTGTCCCTACCCTTTCAACTTCATGAACAGATGGAGGCGTTTCGGATACAACAACTGTTGATGTACCAACTTATTTAGTTGGTCTCATAGTTGTCACAGTAGGACTAGCCTTGGTGGTGGCGGTAACTTCTTTCATCCTCGAGCCTGAAGGGATGAGAGGTCAAGATTCAGGAACCAATGATTGAGCCTCGGCCTTGGTTCCAGCCAACAGCAAGAAACCAAGACCCTCAAGCTGATTAGACATCCCAATAATGGTAGTTGTATTGGTTTTAGTAACTGGTCCTACGATTAAAACTCTCATATAATTATTTGAACAAAGAGACAATGGAGCTTACAGAATAAAATCCATACCTACAAAAGAACCTACTTCAATTGAACCAACTTCAACAGTTGGTCCTATAGCCGCACTAGGAGTTTTTTCTGATAATAAATCAGAGATATACTGATGGTTATCTTCTGAAAGATCAAGATCGAGGTTATGTTCATTGAAATCCTCGACCTCAGCAGCATGAGTGGTCTCCCCTTCCTCTAGTTCATTCATCATGGCATCTACAGAATAGGCTGAATTATGAACACATATATACGTGTATGAGCCCATACAAAATAGAAATCAACATTACCTTCAGTAGTCATAGTGGGTTCGACAACTCTACTACTTGCACCCGCTTCCTTTAGTTTCACTAAAAGAAGAAAAAAGTGCATAGGTCATTAGAAGAGGTACGCATTCCGACTCACTCATCTTTTGGAATTTCCCTCCGAATGGGGAAATACCCATACCTGCGCTGAGAGTTGGTGGAATGAGTTTAGTAGGGGAGGTCGTTTGAATGCTAGCAGGTTTGACATCCATTACATCATGTATTTGCTGAACGAAACTAGGCTCTTCGGTTTTTATAAGTCCGGGAGAAGTGATGCCGACTTGAATTTCTCCTTCTTCTTGACCCCCTACGAAAACCAAGTACGGAATAAGTTCAAATCTTAAAAAAAGGAGATAGCGAAAGAAAAATAAGGATGAGTCGTTACCTTGTTCGTCAGAAGGAACATCGTGGGCGGATTTCTCTTCTAAGGTAGGTAGAGGAGTACGTTGTCGATGTACAACTTTCTTACTGCTCATTAATGAACGCACTTTTCCTAGAATATCAGATCTCTCATGAGATATTTGGTGCGCAACTCGGCTTTTGAAGAAACATGGGTTTGAGCTTGAGTCTGAGTTGAAGAACGAGATCTCTTTCTATGAGTGAGGGGCGTTGTATCTTCTTCCTCTTCATCTCCGCTAAGGACTTCCACTGTCATCCGATTAGGAGATGTCAGAACGACCCTCTCCCTCCTCCTTTTTGGAGCTTCTGGTGATTGAGGTAGGTCAGCATGATGAGTCTTGTGAGCAATGGATGAACTCACATATCCTCTTTGAAAGAAAGAAGATGGGACCACTTCCTCCTCCTCGTCACAGTCAATTCTAGCACCCTCAGCTTCACCTTCAGCCCCAACTTCATCCTCACCTTCTTCTTCAGATGTTCCAACTATATCTGTAAGGAACTCTCCTTCATCCTCATCAGAACTAGCAATTTGTTTTCCCTTACTGGAAGATCTGATGGGTTTCTTTCCTTTCCTTGAGAGTACAATCTCCTGGACCCTTCGGTAGCATGTCGAGAGGCAGCCTCTGCTTCTAACTCTGAGAGTCTCTTCTTCCTAGTAGCGTCAATGGCAGATATAAACCACTTGCAATATAGAAAGGTCATCTGTAGGGAAGGCACAGCCAGAGGAAGATCAAACCGAGCATTGGTGCAACCACTTATACTCCAAAACCAAGCCCTTGCTCCATCGATGAGACCTCCACAAACTTTTAGCCGTCTGTTTGGGTTTCCAACATACAGCTGGTCATAACAAAACTTTGGGCAAACCTGCAAGGTAGATACGGCTCAATAATGTAGATGTCCTTAACTCTAAAGACCAGATAACCAGGACGAATGTTCACTAACCACCTAAAACATCCAACATCTAACACAATTCTTTCCCTCCTCGGCTCTTCGGTGTCCAAGAGTGTTTCATTATAAGTGTCAAAAAACTGAGGGAAGCACAGGAAGAATTCTTAATATTTGTGAACTCGAAATTGTCAGGACACATCATGACATTGCCTAGCCGACCACTTGCATTATTCTAAGATCTGCAACAAAGGGAGATCTGGACTAGTGGTTTCAGGAGCTGACATTAGGTCAGGTCGGTGGAGAACCAACAAAGTTATTAGATAGGTATAAGGCAATTTGATATTGGGAACTGGGATCTCATTCGAGGGCTTCTTTCCTTCCTGTGTGATAGTGGTGGCTAAGTGACGGAGTCCGTAGTGAATATCCATAATCATCGTCGGGAGTAAAGATAACCTATGTCCAGTCGCCAATCGAATGGTCAGATATAAAAGTTCAATTGGTATTGCATCAGAAGCCTGATGAGGGACTACACACTTCTTTAGAAAAATAGCTAAGTACCCAGGTCAGCGTGATTTTTTTGTGAGCCTGACATAAAAATTATTCGAACCTTGTGCCATGAGGGAATCCACCTTCTGAGTGAGAAGTGTACGTTTGGGCATTTGTCTTCAATAATAGCCTATTTATCTCTGATGGGTTTAAGGGAGGTAGTTCACACACTTCATGACCCAAATGAACCTCGAGATTCTTGAAGAGATAATCTGCAAATTGCTTCAGACTTAGTTGTAGAGATTTCTTTTTTGCCTTGATCTCTATCTCTGTCACACCAGACTAATAATGACATGTTAATTCCCATAGAGTATCATAAGCTATGGTGGGTTCATCCGGTTGAGCTGATTAACTATTGGGAAGAACTCTTGGTAAGGTACATATCCCATTGGTAGCCCGAAAACCTTCATCATCTCATGAAGAGGGAGACCTAACTCTCCATTCTTAGTGAAGAAGGTGTTAGTATCTGAATTGTAAGTCTCGAACAAGGCAAAGAAGTAATCAACATTGATCGGCAGTCCGTACATGCAAGCACATACGAGGACGAATAACCATTTATCAGCTAGCTCGTTTTCCCAACGACTAAGTATGTAACTGGTCATTCTCATCCACCACCTATCCGCAGAAGAGTGGACCCAGCCATAGCATCTAAACTTTTTGATTGGAAGTGCTCTTCTCAATCGAGCTAAACAATTCTTCACTGTATTTGCCTTAAGCATCAATTCATTCTAAGGAAAATTATCTTTGTCCAATACACCAGGATGAAGCCCTCTGATAGAATGTTTGTCGCTCGAGCCTGGAGTCTTAGCGTCCTTACCGATAAACCCGCAATGGACACGCTCATGATCCTCATTCAATCTCCATGACATCTCCCGGGCCACCGCTAAATTTCGAAACACTTACGACTGTCTCAGAAACTAGAGTGAACTTGGTGACGGTTTTCTCGAGTTTTGGGCAATCTACGTGGCTTCATAACTGCTAGGGACCATCCATAATCGTGAGGGAGATGTTACAAGCAAAAATCATGCCCATAATTGCTGGAATAATGGTAATTAAACGTGGTTGAAGAAGTTACAAAACTACCAGAAACGAGCCCTGTTTCCGAGATAGCTACGAGTATCTCAGAAACAGAGGTTTTTTGACACGGTTTCTTGTCAACTTTAGACTTCAGTTACGATTCTTATGGGTTATAAATACCTTCCTAGGACCATTACTGAGGAGGACGGAGTATTGTTAAGCAGAATAGAGCAGAGATTTGAGCGTTCTAAGCAAGGGGGGAGAGAGAGAGAGAGAGAGAGAGAGAGAGAGAGAGAGAGAATCTTTATCACGTGCAAACCTTTCAGAGTTATTATAATTCCTTGAGATATAAGCTTTGACTTAATCTCGAGAAGAGTATTTTATCTTACTTTGCTAAGATATTCACTTCTGTCTTTATTTCTAAAATAAAACATCGACCTTAAGCCTTCTTCACGGTGCAACTTGGATCTGTGATTCGGTCGTCCATGGGCTAACACACTCCCGGCACAGGCAAAGATCTCACGCAAGCAGCGAACGATAAACGTTCATGCGTGTGTTTTTAGGAAGTTGTTTGTTTGTAACGAGAAGTCTTATAAAAAGTTTTTTTTCTCAGAATTCATTATATTCGATAAACGAGTTGTAATGAGTTCAATAAATAAACTCATTTCCGACGCAAACATATAAAAGACTCATTCATGGTGGCCATGTCATTCTTTTTCTCTTAATCCTCTCTCCCTCGCTAATGGAAATCCACCTTCATAGTGTTCATCCATAAAACTCAGAACACGAGCACCGTGGAACACTTTCGACCAATCAGCCTTTGTAATATGTCCTACAAAATCCTTGCTAAAGTTCTTGTGAACAAAATTAAGCCTCTGCTTTAGAAACTCATCTCGCTAGAGCAAGGAGCCTTTGTTCCAGGGAGGAGCATATCGAACAACGTTCTTCTTACTCAAGAGATTCTATATTCTATGAAATGTCATCGAATTTCCTCTTCTCATGTTGCTGTCAATGTTGATATGGAGAAAGCATATGACATGCTTCATCGGAACTTCTTGGAAGCTATCCTCCTCAAATTTGGCTTTCCTATAAAATTTGTTGGCTGGATAATAGCTTGTAGTGCTAGCTTCAACATTCTCATTAATGGCTCCCCCACAGAGTGGTTCGATCTCACAAAGGTCTCCGTCAAGGTGACCCCCAAGCTCCGTATTTATTTATCCTCGCAGTTGAGGTTCTTATTCGATGCCTTAAGGTTGTTGCCACCTCTCTAATCACTCTTCTTAGAGTTGCTCGGGGGTGCCGACGGGATAGCTCAATTAAACTTTGCATACGATTGCATCTTGTTCTTCAAAGCTAACACGATGGAGGCTCATATTATCAAAGACATCCTGCATCTGTTTTGCAATCATAGTGGCCAAAAAATTAACAACCAAAAATATAGAGTGTATTTTGCCTCCGATGTCCATCATAAGCATAAGAGGGTACTTTTCCGAATACTACACATGCAAGAGGATAAGTTTCCGTCGAAGTATATTGGTATTACTATGGATGGGAAAAAGCTACCCATGTAGGCCTATGAACCAATCCTATCCCGCATTAGAAGCAAGCTCTCAGGGTGGAAAGCAAAATCACTCACCTTTCCTGGTAAAGTAACTTTGGCATGCTTCAAACTATGCCTTCATACCTGCTATCCAATGGGTGGGTACCCTGGTCAGTCATCAATAGCATTGAAAAGGAGTTCCGCCACTTCTTGTGGAACGACGACAATCCTGGAAGATATCTATCTCTTATTAAATGCGACTCCGTTTGCCAAAGCAACAAACTTGGTGGGCTCGGCATCCGCAAAATGGACTTACTTCATCTTTCATTCATGGTCAAACTCCTCATTCGAGTGTTACACTCCGATTCTAGCCTTTGGGCACGTCTAGCTAGGGTTAAATATCGTGTCAACATCACCTCCAACTCCATCCCGAGTCGCGCTGGTTCTTCTTGGGCCTGGCGAGCAATTACAAAGGCCAACACAGTGATTCAAGAGGGCACTCACTGGTCAGTAGGGGATGGAAATTCAATTTCTCTCAAGGACCGATGGACCCTCACTCCTCCGGTTTTTTGGGACAGCAACATTATATCCGATCAACTTGAATCCATCTTGGTCTCTTCTCTTATGACGCCTGCAAAAGCGTGGGACACCCATCAGCTCCGCGCCATTTTTGATGAAGCCACTGTTGCCCAGATATCCCGCATCCCTCTCTCGTTGAGCAATGTCCAAGACCAGCGCCAATGGCTGGGAAAACCTATTAGTGACATCTTTGTTAAGAGAGTCTATGAGGCCCTCTTTTTGTCTACAACTACGCCCTCTTCTTGGGGTGATGGCTCTTGGACTTGGATTTGGAGATTGAAAGTCCCTCCTAAAATCCACTTATGGATTTGGAAGTTAGCCCATAAAGGCATCCCTACCCGGCAAGCCCTTGCCAACCGCCACATTCTCTCGACCTCAGAGTGTCCACGCTGCCATGATTACCACGAGGACAACGAGCACTTAATCATCTCATGCCCAAAATCCTCATCATTGTGGACAATTGTTTGGAGGAAATTGCGCCTCACGATCTCCTATCGCTCCATGGCGGATTGGTGGAATATTCTTCATGGGGTAGGAATTGGTTCTGGTCTCGTCAAAGCCTTTCACCAAGCATGGATTGCTTACACGGCTTGGCTGTTATGGTTAGATCGGAATAATAGTGTGTTCAACAATCAAACGAGGCCCAGCGAAGCTATTTTTGAATCTTGCAACTCTCTCGTCCTGGAGAAATTTGCTTCATGCCCAATTGAAGCCCCGCGGGAAGAATTGTCTCTACTTATGGCCTAGGGATTGAGACCTACTATCACAAACAGTCGGGCCCCAACCATGGTGGCCTACGAACCACCTAGGGACAATTGGATTAAAATCAACTTTGATGGTGCATGCAAATTGGATTCTTCCAAGGCAGATGCGGGCTTCCTCATCCGCTGTGCAGGATCTCCTATATTAGCGGCAACCACAATTCCAATTGATCACATTGAGGTTAACTACGCAGAACTGATTGGTGATTGGTCCGCCCTCACTTTGTGCTACAAAAGGTACGGGGCGTGCTTGGTCTGGATTGAAGGCGACTCTAAGCATGTCCTTGACCTCCTTAGTAAGGACCCTACCACGCTGATTCCCTAATTCTGGTCGACTGCAAATCCATTTTTTCTTCGATGAAGAATACAAGATCTCCCACATATTCAGAGAAGGTAATGCTTCAGCTGATCTTTTGGCCAATATGGGTTGTGGAACGACGTTGTCTATTCTTTGGGAGTTTGATTTCCCAGGCACCTTGCTAGCCTCTGTAGAGAGGGACATGAGAGGACCTTTTCTGCCGTTGTAACCTTTTGATTTCTATCCTAGTAAAAAAAACTAAGGAGGCTTCTAAAACAACTTATGTTTTTTTATGGTCGCTCCATACATAGACATCAGGATCATTTTTCGTTACATATGTACAAATGGATGACCAGGAACGGTGAAAAGAGACGTCGAGCTCTTTCCCCTCGAACTCCGGGAAAAGAGACCGCAATTGACTAGTGGCCGTGTTTTTGCTAGCTGTCGAATTCAAAAAAAATACCAAAATGAATGTGAAAGCCACCAGACTCGCCCTTACCCTATATATGCCCTTTAACTTTTGGCATTATTATCTTATCAGTCCTAAATTATCCTACCTATTTTGATGGCTAAAATTAGTCTATTTTAGTGGTTTTCACTTATAATGATGTTTACGCGTAATTTTACCAAGCACATTACTGATTATGTAAACATCTTATAATGTATAATTACCAAACAACTATTTTAACGATTTATATAAGTTTACTTCTGCTTATATAAACAACTTATGATAAAATCCAATACCAAACATGCCTTAATCTTCATCACCTTTTGTTGTTTCATATATACCCACAAAATTTATCGAAATTTTGGTAGAGATATTTGTCCATGTTTTTTCTTTAAAACTGAAAACTCGTGAAAAAAGGAAAGAACAAATTGCACTAGACAACCAAAACAATCAGATTGGAGCCAACTACTGCATTGTAAATAGGCATCACCAGATAATTCCCCTCGCTTCGCAACCCATGCAGTGTTTCAAAGCAGTTCAATGTGATGGTTAAAAGTTCACAAAAGTTAAATAAGACAAATTTTCTAATGAAAATCAAATTTGATTAGGTTTTGTTAACACCACAAACAATCAGCTATTACAACCGGAAAAAAAAAAAGAAAAAAACAGAAAAAAAAAACCATAACAAGCGCCAACTCGACTACAGCAGATAATAATTACACTAAGCACAAAGCCCTCTTTTCTCAACCCCTCAGTAGTAACAAAATCAATATTCTCAAGGTAACACCGATGCCTCTCATAATATTACATGTATAGAAAATTACTGAGAAAACAAGAAAACACAGCTCGCAAATGCAATCCAGAAGAAGGAAGCAAAAGAGGAGCTAATTTCTCACAGTACATTCTGCCAGTGATTGTTCACCTATTTGCACCATGATTTGGAGTTGTATTGCACGCTATCGAAGCTTTGTCTCGCTTGATTTGCTGCTCCTAAATGTTGAGAGAGAGAAGAATGACCGTGTCGCTGGAAGAGTTTGTAAAAATAATGAAGATGCATGGAAAATTAAATTCATAATTCAAGATAACTGTTTCAAGGCTTGTTGCTAGGCAATTGAGCATGGATATTTTCATGTTTGAAAGATTGGGTATTTACCTTTGGTTGAAGCAGTTGATCCTGAATTCTGCCCTTCTCGCAATCTGTCCAAAATTGTAGCAGTACGCCCATTTGATTGACCTGAGGAGAAACATTCATCAATGCAAGCACATTGGCAATATTGCAGCCAAATGAATGACAGTTTTTGGAGTTTGGTAGATCACATAATTAGGGATTATGATTCATGTATGATATATAAGTCCCTTTTTATAGCAAAAGCTTAAACAACTCCTTTTTTAAGTAAAATTGTTGCTTACCTGATACACTTTTTGTAATATAGAAGTGTCTATGTGGAAATCATGCGAAAATAAATTACATTTGATCTCAGTTTATTGGAAAAAACTAAACTGGCCTCTAAATCAAAAAGTACATGTGATTCCAATATGACACGCAGTCTAATAGGGAAACACCGTCTCTAGGTGCAAATGCTAATAAAATAGTTGAAGGGTTGTAACTTATTAAGTGGTTACAAGGGAATGTACATGCAACTAACCCTAAATAAAGACACATACAAGACTAAAATCATCAAAATATCAGGGCTCAGATTATGTTTTATTCACTGTGCATGGCTTATTTATCACGTGGAAAACCGTAGCTACCCTTGTTAACTCAAAAATCTTATGTTCCCCTCTAACTCTCTTTTCTCACGCGCTCCTCTCTTTCTCCCTCTTCTTTAACTGCTGATTAGGGCAATGGTTATCAAAACCCTGAGAAATGTCATGTTACCTAACCATTGTCCTAAGAGCAATGATTAACAAAGAGAGAAAGAGATGTGTAGTGAGTAGGGCCCTATGTTCCCCACTAACTCTTACACCTTGTTTGGATGTGGGTGATTGGAGAAGATGGGAAAGGAAGAGAAAAAGTTCACCCCATTTAGGAATTCTTTGTGGAGTTAATGGGAGGTTGGGGAAGGTAGAGGACTCATTAAACTTGTTTGGAAACTCATTTGTGATAAATAATGGGAGGAAGGTAAGGTAACTAAAGTGAGAAAATCTAAGATTTTGCAACCTCCGGCCGCGCCCCCGGTTAAGGTTATTTATGTAAATTTGCATATATTCTCTTCCCTTCCTTCACTTTATTAAACTTCTCAAACGTGGTGAAAAAAGAACCTCTCAGCTCTCCTTACTAAATTCCCAAACAAGTTTTGTATGTTACCTGAACTTCCCTTAATTTATCCTATATTCACTTCTCTTCACTAGGGGCAAATCCAAACAACCCTTAAAGAGAATGGAGGGGAAAGAAGGTGACAAATTTCACCTCATTTACCCTCCATTCCCTTTACTAAACTCTCAAACATGATATTATGTTTCCTCTCCCCTTTCTTTCACTTCATCTACCCTATTTTCTCCTTATTTCTTTTCGCCCCCTCTTCACTACTAAACTCCCAAACATAGTGTTGGCTTTTGCTAACCAATATCAGGGCTAGGCTTACTTACCATGTTGGCCACCATAGCTTCCCTTGTTAGCTCACAAATCTTATGTTCCCCAACTCTCTTTTCCCTCGCTTCTCTCTTTCTCCCTCTTCCTTAACCATTCCTCTAAGAGCAATGATTTGCAAACACTAAAAATGACGGTTTTGCTGACCATTGTCTAAAGGGCAATGGTTAACGAAGAGAGAGAAAGAGAGAGATGAGTGTGAGTGGATCCCTGTATTCCCCACTAACTCTTACGCCTCATTTGGTACGCGGGAATAAAGTCAAGTGAGAATGGAATGAAGGTAGGAACATAATGGAATTGATGCGGGAATGGAATGTCCATTCCTATTCTCATGTTTGGATGCAATTAAAGAACTAAGTGGGAATATCTTTAAGAAGGGTGTATATCCGAAATTTATTTTACTATTTTCATTCTCACTTAAGTGGGAATATCAATTCCCTGATAACTCATTGGGAATAACAATTCCCACATTAAGTGGTAATTGATGAGAAATGTGAATGACATTTCTAGCATCAAAAAACACATCATGTTTGGTAAGCATAAATGAAAAGTTAAAATTGCATTTCATTCCCACTCATTCTCGTGTACCAAACGAGGCGTTAGGGTTTTGCTAACCATTGTCCTAGACAATGGTTAGCGACGAGAGAGAGAGATAGGTAAGGGTGAGTGGGGCCCTATGTACCCCTATAAACTCTCTCTTTTCCCTCGCTGCTCTCTCTCTTTATTAATCATTGTTAGCAATTATTATCAAAACCCTACCAATGATAATTAGTCCTAACCTCATGAGTTTCCACACCCACGCACATACTTCTGCCTAAAATCCACATGTATAATCTTTTTCCCAAGATAATAGAGAGTGAAATCCTCAATGACATCATAGACGTTGCTCATTGATCAATGTACTTGGCAATGAGGTTCAAACTTCAAAGAACAATAAGATACGTTTCTTGTGTAGAAGACAAAATAGTCCATTTATATTTCAAAACTCTTTAACTATTACGAGCTTTGTGCGCCTATTTTGACTTTAGGGGACTATTTTTGTTTCTAAGGTAAACAAGGATTATATGCATTTAGGCCCCCGAAGGGAACTAATTGGTCATTATCTACATAGTTACTACTATATATAATCTCTAGTAAGAAATCTGGTGGGTAGTTTAAAAGTGCTCGCTTGCATATACATTCAAGGATGAACTATAGCAAAAACCATGATAGAAGCCAATACTGATCCAAACTCAGGCGCTTTTCAAACATGAACCAAACAAAAAATTTCAATGCACGCAATTCAAATGATGTGACTTGTGCGAGACATCAAATCTTGAATACCACTGGCGCTGAAAGTAGAAAATTGTATGCTAGAGCAACTTAAAATCTATAATCCTATTCAAGCCCTTGTTTAATGATTAATAGCTTACCTGGAACAAGTTCACTCATCCCCTGGAAGTCCATGGACCTATTGCTAGAATTTGCACCATCCACGCTTCCGCTGAACATGGATTTAGGTGGCTCATAGCCCTTGGCCTGAAGGGCAGCTTTTCTCAATGTCACATCTGAGCTCCTCTTACTTGCAGCTTTGGACTCTTCTGTATCATCCTCTCCTTCAGAGAATACTGATGGGCTAGCCCAACCAGTCACATTAGCCTCTCCCTTGCTTTTTCGAGCAAACTTCAAGAGCCTTTTGAACCCCTTAGGGGCATCTTTTTGATAAACCAAAGCAGGAGGGTTCTCAGCGTTTCCCCACTCGATGATATCTGGTTCATTGTTGTCTGCCTGCATCATTTGTGATAGTGAATGCCGAACCTTTGGGCTCGATAGTGCAGCTGCTGATGCAAGTTCAGGAGAGATGGAATTCTCAGGCAGAACATATTCACATGAAGCAGAAATTTGCTCATGATCCTCTTCCACCCATGCAGCTGATGAGATATCAATGGTTTCTACTTGAATCTCCGGAACAGGAAGTTCAACCGCGTCTTTGAAGCCACTTTCCGGTTCATCTATACCCTTACCTCGATTGCCCATCTGATTACAATTAAGATCATTATCCAGTGAAATTTCAATATTTGCATTGCCAGTTTCGGCCTGAACAACATCAGCCTCTAGTAACTTGGGAGTTGGCTCAGTTGTTATAGCACTGGACTCTTTTTCCTCAGGTTGGATAAGGTTTTCACTGTTTGTTAAAAAATCATCATGCTGAGAAGCCTTAGGTTTTGCTGTCATGGGGCTACCCCTGGGACCAGTCCCAGTACCTTTCTTGAGGAAGGGTTTTGACTCTAACGGAACAACACTGCTCTTCTTTGTGCCCTTGTTATAGAAGCTAGGTCTAACTGATAAATCATCTCCAGGTGTTGCTGCGACTTTGGTCTTCACACTTTTGGTGCTCTTAGTCACTGACCTCTGCTTCTTCTCTTCTTGACCCTTTGAGCTTGGCTTGACATCAGGTGGAGTCCCCTTCTTGACTTTGGTCTGCTGAAGCCTTTCTGTCCTAGGGCTTGGTTGAGTTGCTGAAGGTGTTGACAGGGGCTTTCGGTGATTAGTTGTGCTAGTTGTTGAAACGGTCCCCGGAGTTCTAGGTGATGGTATTCCACTTGTCCTGGGCAATGATCCTGCTGACCATGAGCTCCGTGTAGCAGGTAGGGGTGTTCTTGGTGAAGCCTTCTTTGCACTAGCTTGCTTTGGAACTTCCTTCTTTGGCAATACTGGAGGAGATGAATTTCTCCGGGGTCTTTGAGAATTATTAGGTGAATCTCGTTTTCCAATAGCACTTGCCGATTTTGAGGACAATGCTGCTTTGCTATGCTCCAGATTGTCTTTCGTCCCTTTAAGATGTGTGTCCTTCGCTGCCTTCTTTCCACCTCGCTCAACCCGAAGCTTCTCATCCCTTTTCTCCCTATACTGACTGTAGAAACCCCCCTTTTGCTCACTGGGCATGTCCTTTTGTACGATATTAACGCCATTACTTCCTCTATATTTTCCAGGCTTACTCTGCATCATCTTCATCAACATTTGGTTCAGTTCTGCTTCCTTCTGTCGACTCCATTCAGCAGAAGTTGCTGCTCGGTCATTCACTTCCTCAACCTTGAGTATAACAGATTCGGCAGGACTTTCCACTGGAGACAACATAGTGTTATCCACTTCGGAAGACTGAGCGACCTGAGGGCTTTCCTCTGTATTTGTAGACTCGGTAGCGTTATCCACTTCTGTTTTATTCTCTTCTCTTGTTTCCTGAGGAGCAGCATTAGAGTCAACTGAATGTGAATTATGAGCAACAGATTCACTCATGCCTGAACTCCATCTTCTCAAGACAGACTTAGCAGTGATACTAGCTGAGACTTGCCCTGAAGCTCTCCTTTTCTGGATATCTAATTGATCTTTTTGTTTGCTTTCAAAGAGACTAATAGCATCTTGAACGCTCATCCTTCTCACAGGATTCTCAGGTCTCTTTGCTGGCTGATCAAGCTCTTCATCTTCACTGTTACTTTCACTGTTATCCCTGATGGATGTAGTTCTTTCCCTGGCTGGAATAAGGCTCTTAATGGCAATCGAGGCAGACCTTCGAGATCCAGATCTCCCTATTTGAACGCGTCGCATTGGAGAAGCATATCTTCTAGGAGTTGCAGATCGCACAATTGACCTGCTTCTCTCATTGCACGACTGATCTTCACCACTCGAATCAGATGAGTCCTCACTTCCTGATGAGCTCTGGCGCTCAGCTTGTGCAATTTTTGCTGGAGAAACAACATTTTTCACAAGTTCTGCTACAGTTTCTCGAGATTGGAGTGAGACATCTTGTGTTGAGTTACCACTATTATTTCTTAGATCCTGTGGGGATACGGGCTGTACAACTGAGGGATCAGGCGGTAGCCGTGCTAAAAGCTTCAGCAAGAAATTCCTGGAGAAAACAATCAGAAATTATAAGCTGAAGAATTTCATCTTCAAGGAGAGAAACTAGGCAATACTGAAGATGAAAGAAGGATTTCGCAGTTCAAGGAACAATGGTGTTTTAAAATATTCAGTAATACTCCAATATGTTTTACAGAGAAATTTTTTTGCTAGGGAATCAGCTGGACGCCACGCCACATCTTATTTGTTGAGTATTATAGGAAGATTAGGCATTCAAATATAAGAGATAAGTGGTGATGTTTAGTTATAAATCATAAATCTTGGGCGTCCCATATAATTGTGATCGCAATGTAATATATGTACCTTAAATCTATTGCTCCAAAATGCTCAGTAAAGGCTGATATATCATAAATTTGCTGTGTGTAGCAAGTGGCACCTGCAGCTCGGTTAAATGAGGAAGACAGTTCTTCTTCTAATACCGTTAGTCTTAAATCCAGTGCTCTCAACAGTTCATTCCTGGCAGAATTGATTGCACAGATGAATTGCCAATAACCAGTGGAAGAAAGTAAATAACTAGTTAATTAAGAAAGAAAATGCTTACTTTGTAGCATCTGATGATGCTGTCTCGACTTTTACCTGCAGATGAGTTTAGAAGCAATCTATTAATAAACCATGCATCACAATTTGAAAAAAAAAATTTCTCAAAGCAACATGGATAGAAGAAAGATATTAGGAAGTTACTTTCTGATTTCGACCAGCCTCCTTCAAGCAGCTATTATCTGTCAGAGAGAGACAAAACTGGTAATTCATGAGTTCTTTAAGGAAATAAAATCAACAAGCATTGCTTGAAAACAGTACGAGCAAGAAGATACAGGACCAAAGTCACAATTTAGAGAGCAGGATTCCCAGTCAATGTACACATTAAATCCAGGCAACAAACATAACAAGCTTTACGCTATCAGTAAGGCTAAGGATTACAGTTCCAAAATCCAACTACAATCAGAAACATAATAATATGCTCAAAAAAAACAAAAGAAGGACAGCTCACTCAGGAAACTTTCAAGGAAAAGATAGAAATAACAGGAATAAGAAGACATCATTTGAAATAATGTGCTTGGTTTATTAAATTATTTTTATATTGAAATAAAGGAACATATCATAGTTGTAGTATTGTTTACCACGTCCAACAATCAAATGTTCCAAAATAAATCTACCTGTCGTCCCATCTGCAGATCGATCTTGATCCTGAAGATATATATATATATATAGCTTAGATTCAATTACTAATTGGAAAAGAAAACCACTCACAAGGCTTAGTACACTACCTTAGTGTATAGAGAGATGTGAAACTTCTTAGTTTCCTCCAACTGAGATATCTCATCCTCAATTGCACTGGCAGCTTTTAATGCATCAGGTGTGTTGACAATATGCAAGAATCTGAATAAAAAAGAATCACTTATCATGTTTCTAAAATAGGCAAACTAAAGAAAGCATCGGTCATCTTATATACCTAGCTAAAGTGACTTTGGTGAACCATGAGAAACCCTTCTGGCTTTCGACCAATTGCAATTTGAAGCTGGTAACTGATTGATTGGTCTGGCATCTTTTTGCTTCTGACAAATGCAATCCCAGCTGATCCAAAGGACCAGTAGCAACCTTCTCCATTTTGCCATTGATACAAGCAAGTGCCTCGTAACTGCAACAAAAATAAACGAAAACAGGGGGAAAATAAATCACCCAATTGAGGTATGTCATATGTTAGTCTATGAAAGGGACAGAAAGAGCTAAAATAATCACAATATAAGGTATTCAGCCAATAATTTACCTGTTACGGGCAGGTGATGTATGGAAAATTGCATAATCTAGCATTATATTTTCATCTGTTCCGCTCTCCATTTTATTTTGTACGCCCAAGGAACTGATCACTCAGCAATCCTCCAAGCTCCCACTTAACAAACTGCCAGTTACCATATATCTGAATCTCTCTAGCAAGCCTCTCAACTCACGGCCTCAATAGGTCTGCAAGGAAAAGTCATAGATTGCAAGCTGATTAAATAAACGCAAAATGAACAATAACATATGATTCTATTGCAGATCTCAAATGCCTCAGATTTTTCAAGACTCGATCATTTGCTCAATGACCTAAAAAGCATGTGAGAAATTCACCCAGAAGTTGCTTAAATTGCAGAGCCATCACAAGGATGTTGTCATTGTCTAAAATGTGTTGATAGTTCAGGTAAAAACATTAACATGCTGCTATAAAACCCACTATTCAAAGAAAAGGGTTAATCTGACGGAAATCTTAATTATAGACTCAGAAATTGACTGTTATACAAAAAAAACCATCCTATACATCAACAAATCAAATAACATTGAAATTAGCTCAAATCATCAAAATAGCTTTACTTTCGCCTCGAAAGCAAACTAGATTCGAGTATTTATTCCTTAGCAAGATCAAATCTTTCCATTTCCAAAATAGAATCTCTTGTCGCTCTCGAGTCCAGGACTAAAATCGACTCGTCTTTCGACCTAAGTAAAACCACAAAGACAAAACCTAAATAAAAACTAACAGCTACTGAGTCTAAAAACTTCAAATTAAAAAAAAAACACCACTCCAAATCTTAAAATGCTTCAAAATTGAACATACATTGTCCGATTCAAACCTAAACCGATGATTCTAGAACAAATCTCGTACAGAAAAAAAAAAGGAAGATGACAATCACTCCTTTCGAAATCGACCAATAAAGCCGAAAATAGAGAGACACGGAGATCTATAAAACCCTAGATTTCGACAATTTACCAGATCTCATCGGAGTAAACCCTAGCTGAGTTCAAAATCCGCGCCCCCTTCGGCTGTTCTGCAGGAATAAAATATCGAGCCCTGCAGAAAAATTGAATTTTAGCTAAACTAATATTAAGAGGCCACAGTGGAGAGTGGGCAGTACGAGTAGTTATAGAAAGCATCCTAATATGAAGTTGCCACTGTACATGAATATTATTACGTAATTGCCACTGTCCGATGCTCCGAGTGCCCCGTCGGTGGGCTCTCCTCTTTGTCTTAAGACGAAATCGCCACTAACGAAATCCTATATCTGCTACAAGTGTTTTGAGATTAAAAAACAAGTTTTTTTGTATTTTAGGATTCTTTATAGGGAAAAATGTTTTAAGGCCCCAAAAAAAAAAATCGGTTATGAGTAGCCCCTCTGTATTTTTTTGGGTGTGACAAAGCCCCCAAAACTCAACTTAATAATGATTCAGCCCTATTTTCATTTCCAAGACAACTTTAAGAGAAAAGTTAAGGCCAAAAGACCAAAATACCCTTGTACCCGTTCCCCCCAGTCTGGCCGCCTTCTCTCTCTCTCTCTCTCTCTCTCTCTCTCTCTCTCTCTCTCTCTTCTTCACCGCAAACCTCCATTAGCTTCCGAACCCATTTTCAAAACCCTAGTTTCACTCAAGCGGCTAGGAAATCTATTTTGAAAATGCCCCAAAGAAATTTAAGTAAAATGGCTAAGAACCGTAAGCGTAGCAAGTATGAAGTGGACAACAAACAAACGGAACAGGACGTTCGTCACCGGCGTCGTTCGGCACGATTGGCGCAGGAGGAAATGCCAAACTTATCTGCCTCCGCCTCTGCCTTGATATCGCCCGCCGACAATTCTGCTCCGACATCCTCTGAGGATGAGGAGAGTAACGAGGCGACGGAAACCCTATTGAGCATGAAAAGTCTGGATATTCGAGAAAGCAAGAGGAGACGCTCGCTGGAGGATGTGTCCATCTCAAAGAAGAAGTAAGTTCCCAAGCAATTGAGGGTTTTTGAATTTAATTAGTTTAAATGAGTGATTTTGATTTTAATTGAGGTTTATGGGTTCTTTTTTTGAATAAAATGGTGGTGAGAGACTAGTTATTGTAGTGTAGAACCAATTTCGTAATTTTGGAGTAAGATCTGAACAATACGAAGTGTTATCAGTTTGGAACAAATGCATGCACACAATTCTCATTTGTTGATAGCTAGTTGCAATGAATGTCAATAAATCTTGGTTGTTGTTAACGTTTATGCGTAAGTGTCAAGTATTAGCTATTCATGTTAATAAAACGTAATTTTGACTAAGATAATGCCTTTACGTTAATTGTTACCTAATTTGCAGTTGAACAACTTGTTAAGAGTATATAGTTGTTTATGCAGGAAAGCTACAGCCGAAGGTGATATAAGGTCTAGTGCCTGTCTTGGATCATATTGTACTTTCATGCAAAGACTTCAACCAAAACTGAAGCAGTGGCATTAGGATGCCTACAAGGGCAGTAACTTTGAGCACTATATATTCTTCGGACCTCCAGCACGTGATCGACGGGCACTAGAGCATGTGCTCAGCCATTATGTTAGCGAAACTGATGAATTCTCTTTTCCTGATCCCATAAGCGGGACTATATTTTCAGTCCAATTTGATGAAGAGTGGGTGCAAACTCACACGGGCTTCCCTATTGATGGGGAATTGATCTACGGGAATAGAGACCCTCACAACCGGCTTTGGAGGGAATATTTTGAAGAGAAGAAAGAAATGCTAAAGGCTAAGTCAAAGGCGAAGGCTAAGTCAAAGGCGAAGGCCAAGGCCACAGAAGAAGCTGGTAGCATGAGGAGATATGTTGAGGAGTTACTGGAAACACTGGTTGAGTCTTCTGAAAATAAGGACATTGAGGATTTTGTACTGCTTCAGATCTTGTACCAGTGTGCAATGATTTGGTGCCCCAACAGCTCACAAGGCATTCCAAGACAGTTGTTTCAATATGTAGATAGTATTGAGAGAGTGAAGAACATTGTGTGGGGTAAATTTATTTTTGATGAGACGAAGAGAGGCATTCAAATTGCCGTTGAAGGGTTGAGGAAGCCAGGGGTTACATACGTACCTGGATGCATGCCGCTCATCCCTGTAAGTTGCATGACCAACTGTCTGACGTTTGTTTTAGTTAACATTAGTCTTGGTAACAGGCATTAGAAAACATGTACAATATTAAATGTTTACAGAATATGGTTAAAATTAACATGTTAACATGAACTTTAACATATAAAAATTAAAGTTAACATTAATAGGTGAAAGTTAACATGTTAACATGAACTTTAACATATAATTATTAAAGTTAACATTAATAGGTGAAAGTTAACATGTACACATTAATGTTAACATGTTTTGGTGAAAGGTAGCTATTTAGAGTGTAGTTGAAGAATGAGTTATGAAAGTTAACTATTTTGATATTCGTTCCTTCGATTCTGACAGCTATGGTACTATGAGATGACTGGCATTAAAAAACCAGCCCTAAACTTGAGATGGAAGCCTCCGATGACCAATTGGGTAAGGATTGGACGGGCCGCTGGATCATTGAGGATGGAGACAATTGTCTCTAAGGCCAAGAAAGCAAGCATTAAAATTATGGAGAGACCAATTACGACCAGCATTGAAAGGGGTGAAAAATGCCCTCAATTTGAAAAATACCCTCACCGGGAGCCTCGCAGGAGGAAGAGGATTGTACGGGTCTAACCTTTCATACAGTATGGACCACAAGCCTTGAAGGAACCATCTCCAATTATCAACATTTTCCTGATCACATATACAATACGCAACCGGAAATATCCCTTGGTCTCTGTCGTATGCTATGGCGCTCAGGAGCATGCCTTTGTATCTGTCTTTCAAAAAGGTCCCATCCAAAAATAATAGGGGTCTACACCCATTTAAGAAACCAACGATGCAAGCGGCATAACATATAAACAGTCTTTTGAACCTTCCTTCATTCTGGTCAATGCATATGTAGCTTCCTGGATTCGTTTCCTTCACCATTTGCTCATACATGTACAACAATGTAGCTTCTGCTCATGTAAATATAATACATTGGAACATTAGGATAATATATTAACATAAAAGCTCATAAGTTTTCATAAAACATAACATTCCACAGTGACAGTTGGAACATATCAATGAAAACTAACATGAAACATCTAAGGATAAGATATTGCATGATAAATCAACAACTAACAATTGTACTATAAGCGGCTATGATAAAAATTTGTACACTTAATAAAATAACTGTAAAATTTACCATCTTAATTTATCATAAGCCTCATAACTATCACCATATATATCCTCCTGCGCTCTTTCTTTGCCCCACCATATCTTACTGTATTCAAGTCTCAATCCATATCGAGTGAGGAACTCCTTTTGCACATCAATTGGTCGGATTTCAGGTCGCGCCTTTAATACCGGTCGCAATTGGGCTGCTATGAATTTACGAGATGCCCGTGATTGCCCTGCCAAGTTAGCATGTTGTCCACAACTGTGTTCATTCACAAACCTTTTGATTTCAATTCTTTTACCATACTTAACAGGCGATGCAAAGAGCATCCAAGGGCATCCATATGTCTCCTTATATCGACAACATACTCGGATACGTTTGGGTTCATTCTTTACAAATTCATAGTCAAATTTTTTTGCCATGGAATAGTACTGCAAAGCTAGTCTCAATTCGTTTACAGTCTCAAATTGTTGTTGGACCCTAGAGGGGGGGTGATTAGGGTCAAAAGGCTCTAATATGCAAATTTAAACATACAACAAGCAATCCACAGGAATTAAAAACAAACACAGTAAATGAGAGAGGGTTAGGAATCGTTATCCTTGACGCGCGATGTGTTAACGAGGTTCGGCCCTCTGGCCTACGTCCCCGCTCCCCACTCTCGAGGAGAAATCCACTATCCACACCCGGTTTGGAAGCCGGAACTTCGTCTACACAGCGATCCCACACGATCTCTCTCACCACACAGTTTGATCTCAACAGATCACTCCCTCACAGTAGATCTTGCTCAAGATCTCAACCACACAACAGAAAGAAATAAGCAAGAACTCTCTTTTACAAAGCTCCTATGGCAGAGAGAACAAATTACTAAAGCTGGGAGGTGAGCTCACACAAAACCACAGAGAAGAAAGCAGCAGACTGATTTGAAAATTTTTCTCAGCACAAACAGAAAACTCTCTGGTTTTTTCAAACGTTAAGCTCTGGGAAGAAGATGAAGCAGCTGGGGGTTTTTATAGAAATGATATAACCATTTTGAAAACATAACCCAATCTTCCTGTTAAGGAAGTTAATCTCTTTTTCAGAGTGTTGCCTCAGACTGAGCCAAGCACCAAAGAGTGAAAGCACAGCGACCGAGGCAAAAACAACCGTTTAATAAAAATCTCGTTGACGGAAGAAAACAACTGAGCGGTCGTCCGAAATACCATTCGGTCGACCGAAAGTTCACGTCGGTCGACCGATAAAACACGTCGGTCGACCGCGAGCTGCTTCTAAAACTGAGAAAACAAGGCAGAGCCAATTCGGTCGACCGGTACGGTCGACCGATATAAGAATTGAAATTTCGGTCGACCGTACCGGTCGACCGATGAGTTTCTGGAAAAAATCCTGAACGCATGGCTCAGGGGGCGGTCGACCGGACCGGTCGACCGCTTTCTGACATCCAGCTGAAAACAGGTTTTTGTTGAGTTTGAAATATTTGCAAAATATTTGTTTGACATCTGAAAATTCTGAAACTTTGTAAAATGTTTTAAATACTAAAAACAAACTGTTTGGAAAAAGAATTTTGCAGATAGGTCCTCAAACATGTGAAAAATAAGGTTTTGTGAAAAACGCTTAAAAACTTAAATACGAAAACATGTGTGTGAGTCCCAATAGCTTCAAGTAAATATATTAACTCTTTGCCTACATTCTAGCACTAGAGAGAAACATAAAAGAAAGCTAATACCCTCATATATAAGGCAGTACTTGAGCTTTGATTAGCTTGAATCGGATGAAGCTTTTTGTATGACTTTGTTGTTCTTGAAATAACATTGTTTCATCTCTTGGCCTCCTCCTCCTTTAGATATCATCTTTGTAGCATATATTCCATCCATCCTCCTTTAATGGCACTAACGAGCTTGATAAATAGGATTACTACATTTTCACTCAATAAGCCATTAGTACCGATAATGGTGGTTGTAAGAACATCATCAAAACATAAGGGCTAACAATTGTTGCCCCTTTTCAGTTAATGCTGTGTGCCACCATTGAGGAATGCTGGAAGTGTTGTTGAGAATATCATCAGCTCTCATTACAATCTCACCAGACGAGAAATCATTTTGGATTCTCTCTGAATTGGATGCATTTCCTGGAGGAGGACGACTATATTCTGCATTCAAAGAGGCATCACTACTGCACAAATTAATCAATCAGTGAGATATCATGCACAATATGTTATATTATCTTCTGATAATTTAAGTTAACAGTAGTAGGACCAAAAGTAATATAGTACAACAAAAGTTAACTAACTGGGTGTAAAATTAATCATTTTTCGTAAACCTTAACATAGTACAACAAAAGTTAACTAACTGGGTGTAAAATTAACCATGTTCCCACGACAATTAACATGTTCATGTAAAGGTTAACATATCTCCTGGAAAATTAACCTGTAAGATGAAGAGTTAACATCTAACCATCAGAGATGACAACTATTTTTTCCCAAGTTAGCATCGAAACCTGAAATCACAATTGGCTTATCATCACACATAGACTTGTTCCTGACAAAGTTCATTGTTTACTTACAAATCGATAATAACTTACATTGAGGGATTTGATGCCCATAAGGGATGGTTGAAAGTTGAAGAAAAAAATAACAATGTTTACATCACACAAAACCCAATATTATAAAGAGTTCATTAATTACTTACATTTCCCTAATCTGATTTTTCCTTGAAGTGGAACACTCTACATTAACAGCAGCTTGCATGTGAATCTCCGTACAACCAATATTTCGATTGTGCTCCAACATGCACTTCAAATCATCATCGTTGTCAACTGAAAAACTGAGGTTGGGGTGCCTCTCAGATTTAAATATAAAGGATAAAGCTTCTTTAGGTATTTTCAATCTTTCAGACACATCAAATTGGAGTTCATCAAAGCTTGTTGTCGAACTTAGCTTCACGAATATGGCATTCTCGCCTAAAGACACCATGCAAATCAAGTCATTGGTGGCCATTAGGGGTGGTTGAAAGTTATGAGGACAGTTATGAAGGCAATTATGAGGAGTTGAGGAGTAATTGACGGGATTTCAGGTGCAAAAGGACTGTAGACAGTTGAAAAAACCCTAATTTCATTAATGAGAGAGTGAGAGATAAAACTAACCAATTTATAACAAAGGATGATGAAGCAGACAGTAATGGCGGGAGCCCGCGCTCCCCCCCCCGTTTTCCCCCGTCACTTCGCCATAAATGCGTTGGGAGAGATCACCGAACAAGAGAACCCATTCAGCCGGTTTTCTGTGAGAGAGATGAGGGCATTATCGGCAGGTAGCAACAAAATACACCCACTAGATGTATACGTATGGGCTTTTGGGTTTGGCCCACAATTTACTCTATTTTTTGGGGCTGAATGCTAAGGCAAATAATTGGGGGGGCTGGGCCACATCCGTTTTTTTTTAGGGGCCTTGAAACATTTTTTCCTTCTTTATATGATGTTTGTTTTAAGAAAATTTTTAGAATATTAAATTCTAAATGTGTAAAAAGTATCTAATTTTTAGAATTTGTCAAATCCTCTCAATTGGAGAGAATTTTGACAAATCTCATAAATGGGTGTGCTTACCTCTTAATTGGAGAGGATTTAACAAATCTTAATTTTATCTTTTTGTGGGAGGTAACCTCAGGAAGATAGCATATTCATCATATTATATTTTTTGGCATTTGGTAATGCTATAATTTGAGCTTTAAACAAACAAAATATTATAAATTGTAGTATTCCAAATCCTAAAATGTTAATGAAACAAACGACACTTTAGAAATCTCAACCCATAACAAAACACATATGGATTTCAAATCCCATGGTGAAATCCATATCCTAAAATTATAGGGTTTGAAACAAACAACCTCTAAAAGGATTGAAATATTTACTGATTATACTACAGTAAATTACCATATCATAAACAGTCAATCTTTGGGTCATCATGTAACCCTATAGAAGAAAAATTATTATGCATGCTACAGTTATCGTACCAGGAACAATACACATTCAAGTATATAGCAAAAGATATGAATTATAGTTTTAAGCATACAATAATTAAATCAAATGTATTAAACCTTAGAGGGAGTCAGGTTCAAAATGCAATGCTTAAAAAAATAGAGAGTCGCGCTTTGCACATGGTACACACTAGTACTTAAAGGAGAACCCAAAGATTTATTGTCCATGCTAATGTATTACTACAGTATGAACAATATATCAAATTTGCCCTCTGCACTAGCCGTTAGTATTCATATTATAGTATTTTACTATAGCACAAATAGTAAATCATATCTGCTCTTCCATACTTAAAGTTATTATTCATGCTACAGTTTTCATTGCATCATAAACAGTAAAGTAAATCAAACGTATTAAAACTTGAATCTTTCTTTTAAAGTAGAGGAGTAGATATAATTTCTAAATCAAATGTATTAAAACTTGGATCATTCTTTAAGTATAGAGAAGTATATATGATTTCTAATTTTAAACATACAATAATTAAATCAAATGTATTAAAACTTACATGGAGGTAATTTCAAAATGAAATGCTTATAAAAATAGGTTGTCGTGCTTCGCATGGGGTGCACACTAGTACTTACAAAAGGATAAATTTCAAAAAAGCCCTATACTTTGAGGTTTCTTACACAAAACCCTTTTAAACATTATGAAGCTCAGAGACACCCCTAAATTTGTCTCGCTTTGCTATCAAGATGTGTTAACTTAAACTCGTGGCGTATTTATCACGAGATAAAATTATGACATTTTCATTCTCGGGCGTCAATATAATTTCTTTTTTATTCATGATTTTGTGATCCCCTTTTCTTCTGAGAATTCTTTAAAAAAATGGTAGTTTTAGACATTTTGTTTATCTTTTTATCTCAATGTACAGCACTCTTTCAATGTTCGGACGCTTTTATAAAAACTCTTCCAAAAGTCTTTTGAATTTTTGGTAATTAGGCTTTGTTTGCTTGTTTCCAACTAATAAAGGAAAATCATTTTCAACATGGAAAAACTTTTCCACAATATTCCAAGCATTTCTTGGATTTTTTTCTTTTTTCCCACTTTTGCTCTGAAACATGGATGAAATTTGATTTGTGTGTAATCCGCTGTTTGGATTGGTAGTTGTAATAAAAACCTAGCTTTCACAAATGATAGAGACAGAGAGTCTTATCATAGGCACCTTTTTTTTGGCTAAAAATTAAGCTGCAATTTAATTTTGAGGAAAAAAACTCAGAATTGAATTTTCATAAATGAAGGTATTTTTTGACGTTTTGGAGAAACATTTTTCCAAACTTTCTCAAATGGTTGTGTCAAATGTTCTCCACCCTTTTACCTTATGCCCTGCTTGGTTCGTCCATTTTTTAAGAAATAGAGAGGAACATGAATGATATTTGGCAGAAATGTTCAAAAACTTTTTCAACTATTTTCCTGTTCTATGCATGTTTAGTTCAGATTAGATTTGTAGATATGTGGATTTTATGAAAAGCTAATCTTCTCTATTTTTGGGAGGAAAAAGATGGATGTTAGGGCGCACTTGAATTTAAATAGGGGTAAGGGAAGTTAAGGGAAAATAGGAGAGATAAGAGAAGGGAATTTAAGTGAGTTCACTTACCCTCCATTACACTCCAATTTGGCCCCTAGGGCGGGCCGGGGGTATTGAGGATGAACTTGGGAAAATTCTCCCCTACTCAATTTAAACGGATCCTTACGAAAAGTCCAAATTTTCTTAATTGTTTATAACCTCATCCCTTTTCTCTCTCTTCTATTCATACTTTTTCATAATTAAAAATTGGCTCATCATATTTCTATAAATGCTCCTTTCACTTGTTTTTACACTATGCAAACAAACATCTGAAAAAAAAAACAAAACAAAACAAAACGTAAACATCCCTTCAAAGCAAGCATGCACGCGTTCATTTTTTGCGCTCTAATTTTTAGTCCAGCCACTGGTTCACCGTCCGTCTGACACATGGGACCAAATACGGCCTCTAGCTGTTAGATAACGACGTACGAAAGGGGCCCACGAGCCCAAGGAAGACAAAAGGCGCAGCAGAAATCAGTTCGTTGGGCCCATTGTTGTTATCTATAATCAATAAACAAAAATTCAACCTGATTTTGGATTTATATGTGTTGATATGGGAGGATCTCAATGGGCACTAAACATGCGCTGATGCTCAAGGAAACTTAGATATAAGACAAAGATAAATTAAGGATATAATTGTAATGAAATTCCAATCCAAAGTTCTCTAGCTTTTGTGTCTTTGACTTGTTTTATTGGTTTTCTTAAAAAATTCTTACGCTATCATCCTATCAAGAATTAAAAAATCTTAATATACAAGTTAAGGATGATAACACGGAATGAGTCCATTAGAAAATACGAAAACATAAAAGGTCAAGTTTTATTATCAAGTATTAAACTCCAAACTTAAGTCTCAAGGGAAATAAAGTTAAAAAGACGTCCTTTTAGTTTTGGACTACATCACAAGCACACTCTAGGAATGCGAATATCATTTTAATATCCACAGATAATATTCTATTTATATTTTATTTTAATAAGAGAAAGTATATAATAAAAAATGTTAAATAATAAGAAATCCTGTGTAACCTACTTAAAATTTATACTTATAATATCAAATTAAAATTTTATTACTAAATCATAAATTAAGAGTCATTTATATGTTAAGCGTAGTAGATGTGATGATAAATGAAAATATGGATACTGCACAACCAAGAGATGATTAGTATTAACATCCACCTTGTTAATCGCATTGAAGCATACTCATCTCACAAATTCTACATAAGGAGAGGTAATACCCCACTAGTTTTACTCCCTCGAGAAATGAAAGATTTTATAAGATAAAAGCATTGAATTCAAATGTAGTGTCAAGTAGCTGATTTTAACCGTGATTGAGCCAAACAACACGCTACACTCATTCCGTGGGTCTCGTGTGCTGATCGTATGCGATTATTATTAGAGTTTTTCAATCAAGAGTAGAAAGAAAAAAATTGTAGAACCTTGTAGTAATTTCAATGACCTCATATAACAAATTTCAATTATTTAAAGTTCGGGTGACACATGTAAAAAAGAATCCCTCATGACCTCACACCAAAGATAGCTTGTCAAACTGGAGAACGAATCTACTGCTGGATCCGGATTAAAAAACCACAGCACTGGAAACGGTGCGCCAGCGCAAGACGGCCACGTGTCCCGCTACAATTACCGGCGGCGGTAACAGTGAGCTGGCATTCGTAACCGTAAAAAGGGTAATTTCGTCATCAAGCATCGACACAGAAGGTGGGGTTAGGGGTACAAGTGGTAAACGAAGCCTGAGGTGCGTTATACCGAGGGAGGTGCGTTTTGGGAATTTGGAAAAGCTTTTCTCACGGGGGAGCATCGGAATCAGAATACAAACGGGAGCAGAAAAATGCCCAGCGCTTTTCCTCGGATGAGGTGGGGAATTCCCTGCGGTGAACTTTACCGCGCGTCATGTGACGGGCACGTGAAGGGGCTCACGCGGAGCTGAAGCCTAGGGTTGGTGGTGGACCCCCCACGCAGTTTTGGAAATTGAGGGTTGGATCCTGACCTACTAGAAACTAGATTCCGTCATAGAATTTACTAGTGTGCACCCCGTGCAAAGCACGGGCTCTATTTTTTTATTTTCGATACAGTAATTTTATATTTAACTATAATTTTTATAAGCGTTATAGTAATATTTTTTAAATGCTATAGTATCCCGTCTGATCTACAATAATAATGCTATAGTAATGTTTTAACGCTACAATTCTCGCATGTTCTACAGTAATAATGCTACAGTGAATCCTGAATCTCCCTGACTGTGCTGCAGTAACAAATACTATAGTAATTTATTGTAGTATTGCTGTAGCATGGATAGTGAATATTGGATCCTCCCATTGTTATAGAGGAATATATTTCAAATATAAATATCTCTCACTCTCAGATTTTACCCTTTTTTCAGTGAAAAGCTCTCAGAATTTACTTATTCACACGTCATATTCACGACAAGTTATAATTACTGACTAAAATGATTGCGTCTGAAGTATTGAAAGGGTAGAGCATTGTATTAGCAATTGATGATTGCGCTTTATGGCGTATCTAAATTTATAGAAGACTACAAGCTGCAGACGGAAATTTGAGAACTTATGTGCGAAGAAAACAACCACGTATATATATATAGTTGAGGGTTTCATGTTTATCTATGACGCAATGCGCCTTACGACTTATTTGGCGGTATGAGATAAGCTGGTTTAGAGGGGAAAAAAAAAACAGCCAAGGATTAAACCTCGTTTGATAAATATAATTCAACTATAACATAAACATGATTTGTTACGACATCATAAGTTTTCCACTCTCCTCCTTAGTCCAGAACTAAACTGTTTTTTTTAGCCACCAAACTCGCTCTAAGGCCTTCTTTGACAAACTACTAAACTAGGTCAGGTTTAAACCTCGTCCAAATTTAATATCTTTTTGTGATCCGGAAAAATAAGGTCAAAGCTGACCCAACTATTTTTAGTTTATTTTGAAGGTTTTTTTTTTTGCCGTGCTAGAATTGAACCAGTTAGAGGCTGGTTCAGTTCTAGCCTGGTTAAAGAAATAAAAACCAGGCCAGCCCGGTTTCAGAGAGAGCTGCCAAACATGCCCTAAAAGGCTTAGGAGCCATGGAGAAAGAACGCTTACCTTGCAAGCTCACACACAGAGCATACCAACCGCTACGCAAAAGTTAAAACATCGAAAGAGGAGAAGCTTAAAAGGCACGGTTCTACGGCAAAAGGCATATACACACACATGCTAGGGGAAGCATTTGTTGCGTGTTGGATAGGAGAAGGTTTCAGATTCCCCTACTTCAAGGTCTATAAAATTAAACTAGGGTTTAGGGTCTACGAGTAGATTCCAATCATGCACATCACAATGATTCTCACATAATAAGTTAAAACATAATCATTTTTTCATTTTTTCATGATTCCATACGACTTTTTAAGGATAACGAGATTGTTCCGTGATGCTATCGATGTTACATCAGAGCGACCACGCACGGTATCTTTGGCTGTGTTCCCCCGACTCTTCACTGGTCTGGTTATGACCTTAACCGGGTTAGTTTTAAACCGCGTAGGGACCTGAACCGGTCCCAGCATGAATAAGGCGAACTAACAAAACTAGGTTTGGGGTTGGCCCAAAAAAAATTTAAGCCCTTATCCAATTTAGTTCCGCTAACCTGGCTAGAGAAAGAGTTGCGAAACACCCCCTGAAGTCATTTTGATACGACTACCTCAGTTTAATTTGGAGAAAATTCCCCAAGGATCTAAAATATGAGACTAACAGGGGGGCAGGTGAGGTGTCCCCCCTCCTATTGCATAATGAGTAGGCCATTATTAATGATGACCAGCTCATTATGCAATAGGAGGGGGACACCTCACATGTCCCCTTGTTGATCCTATATTTTGTGTCCCTGTAGCAAAACTGGATAGATATTTGGATGAATACAGAATTCAATAGCTAGTATCTTCTTCTTCTTCTTCTTCCTTTTCTGGATCTGAACAACTTGCGGTTTCTTCACAATCAAATTTTCACCGTCCTTTGATTTGAAAAGGGAAGGGGTGAACTGCGGACAATATCTCTCAGTCGGTCTATACTTTCTGTAGTACTTATCATTAATCAGCTCATTTATTAGTATTGACATTGTCGACATGTTCTTATCAAAATTGTATCTTGAAAAGAATAAATCATTACACATGACCTCCCCTCTCCCCTGTGTTATGCTAGAATTGCGGATAGCCTCCCCCTTCTATGGGCTGAGTAACACTTAACACCCCTCGAGTATCATACGAGCACTTGCCACCTCTCAATACACAGGGGAGAGGGAGGTCATGTGTAATGATTTACCCTTCTCAAGATACAATTTTGGGGGGTAAGTGCTACTAAATGCATAGGTGAGGGAGTTATCCGCAGCTTACCCAACTTCTTTATGAGTCGCCGTTGAAACTTGAATTCGTATAGAAAATTCATGTATTTCAAAAAGTTCAAAATTTTGAAACCAATTGGCACCCTGTTGACTACTTGCTTTGATGATGAGCTGCCCATGTGTTATGCTTGTCCTTGACAAAAAGCAGTACAACCCACACAATGGGTTTAAATCTTACGGAAAAATCTCAATAATGTTGCACTCAATCTAACACTGTTAGGTGCAAGCCAGCTCCCACATTGTCATAGAAAAGAAAAAAAAAAAGGTAACAGATGAAAAAGTATGAACAAGGAGTGATGGAAAATGAAGCAAAGTTAAAACTCAGAACGTGATGGCAATTATTGCACTTACGAAAATTCTATGCCGGCAAAGTTTAAGGCAAGTATGTCAATGGTGGCTCATAATTGGAGCCAGCAGAGGGAAAATATGACCGCATTTCTATGAAGGCACACAATACTAGGCATAAGGAAGGATTAATTGAGGATAGACCCCCTCAGTGTCATTGATTTGATCTCACCACCCCTCTAGATTTGTATCTGCAGATAGACCCCTGAGTGATTAGGAGTCCATTTGTCAAACAAATTTCTTTTTCTTTGGGGGTGAAAGGGTAAAAAAAGTTGCACTTGGGGATCTACCTGTAAAAATATAACCAGTAAGTGTAAAACATCATCATCATCATTGCATGGGTCTATCCACATTCAACCCTATACATAATGACAATAGTATACATGATAAACATGAAATCAGAAACATGGAATTTGAAATCTTGGTTAAAATAAAATATGTTGCATTTAGCTATATCTATTTACACATCTACACATCCACCAGAATTTCATTAGCCCCCGGTCACAAAGAAACATACAACCAAACTATTTAGCATGTACATCAACCTCATTAGCCCCTGATGAATAATGCACAACATACAACAACCCTGTAACATGAACCAAAATCAGAAGCTCAATAGTATAGTTTAATAGGGAAGGACCAAAATCAGAAGCTCAATAGTGGGAGCGTTTGTTTGGGGTGGGGGTGGGGGTGGGGGGGGGGGGGGGGTTGGGGGGTTGGCGGGGGCTCATATGTAACATAGCTTTGCTACAAGGACCCAAAATATGGAACCAACAGGGGGGGCATGTGAGGCGTCCCCCTCCTGTTGGTCCCATATTTTGGATCATTAGGGAATTTTTCTATGTAACACTAACACTAGAGACTGATGAGTGTGTGGGATAAAAACTTTGCGTCATCCGTCCTGCTCTTCTTCACCCACTGATCTTCATATTTCAAAAGCTGACCAGTCGAACATTGTTCTTTTAGGTTAATGCGGATATACCCCCCTTATCGCTGATATACCCCCTTGTGTCGTTGTTTTGAACTTGGTATTCCTCTACTTCGATTCTTTCATAGACCCCAAGTGAAACTTTATAAGACTCTTTTACCCTCAACCAAAATGAAATTATTTTTGAGGGTAAAAGTGCCGAACAATTTCACACAGAAGGTCTATCCACAACAACAAAACTGAAGGAGGGGTTTTCAGTTCAAAACAATGATACCACATGCTCCTATTCGCAATTAACCCTTGTTTTCTTTAGGGAAAAGAGAGCCTCAGCCCACATATTATTACAAGTCAAATAATGGAGCAATTAACCTGACACCACGAGATTTACAAAGAGACCACACAAGTAACACTTTGCTATCAAAATGTGTACACCAAAATTCACAGGTTTTCACCAGCTGAACATCATTACGTATGCAAGATTCACAAAAAGGGTATAACCAAAACCCAGGGAGCGGCAACAAGAGCTATACGAATAGTATGCATATGTATGATAAAAAGAAAAGGCCAAATTTGAAACTGATCTAGAACTACCTTATTATATTTTCTACATCTATTTACACAATTCAGGGCGTGAATCAAAAATCTCGTTAGCCCCTGATGCACAAGAACTTGCATCAGCATAGTAACAAGAACCAAAGTCAAAAGCTAATGAAACTAGTATGCTGCCGCTGCTGTCGCCGCCACTGGAGGCTGATGAAAAATAACTTTGCATCTTCCATCCTGCTACCTTCTTAACTCACTGATCTTCATGTCTCAGGAGCTAAACAGCTAACATCGTTTTCGCTCAAGGTAAAAGAGGGTCTTTGACAATATTATGAAAAAAGAAGGGTTAATTGAGGATAAACCCCCTGTACGATCAACCAATGGCGAATAAACCCCATGTAGTACTATTTTTCAGATAGACCCAAGTGAAACATTGTTACTCTTATTTACCCTCAAAAAAGAGAAAATTGCTTTTTAACAAATAGACCTCCTGAGGGTAAAATAGATTAAAAAAATCACTCAAGGCATCTATTGGCACTTGGGCGATAGTATGGGGGTTTATCCACGACAATTGAACCACAGGGGGTATTATACCCACAATTAGCCTAAAAAAGAAAGAGCAGAGACAACTAGATAGCAAGAGATATACAAGAACTACAAAGCGAGAACTTCCCAACCAAAATTCAGCAAGTCTTGTGAGCCAAACATCATAACAGTGATTCCACTACTGCAGTAAACGCCTCAGGTCCACCACGCTCGAGCAGCTGAAACGCCAACTCACTTTCTCGCCAACTTTTAAGCCCATTCGCCAACTTCCACAAAGTCTCCTTCCTAATTCCCGGGACCCACCCTGGCACAAACTCTACCAACAACCCCAAGAGACACATCACATAAGCTTTCCAAGTTGCGGGATCGCAACCCACCAACACATCACCACTAACAACCCCAGCCATAAACTCCAAATGCACACTAATCGGCCGAGCTCTCTTCGATGAGAACGCTGATGCAAAAGCCGGCGAAGTCTCCCCTGCTCCCCACGCAAATGCGCCAGATAAAACCAAAAAATACGCCATTGCATAACCTTCTAAGATTGTTGTGGGGCCTGTAGTTTCGACTTTTCCATTTTCCCTAACCGACATTAGTAATGCTGGTAGAGTCTCTTCGTATAAGACCTGCACTATATAACCACCGCCAGCTATGCATATTAAGCTCGCACCTAGAGATGCAACCTCTCTGACAGCTGCCACTGCAGAAGATAGAGAGTTTTGAGCGGATTTCAAACGAGAGTTATTATTATAGCGGGAAGCTAGATTGTGTGACCACTCGATAACGAGGTTAAGAATAGCGTTGCTGACGAAATGCACGTCGTGAAAAGTTCGACAGGAGCGAAGGAATAAGAATCCGGGAGCGACAGGGAAAGAGGAGGTTTTGTCGGAAATCGAATCACCAAGGAGGCCACTCACACCTCGATGAGAGGAGTTGTTATGGCCGAGGAAAGAGGAGAAGCAACTCCGGGTGAGTTGGGTAACTGCGTCTTTGTCACGGCTGAAGGGAGAGAGGGTGCAGGAAAAGACTACAAAGTCATGCCAGCGTTTGACTTTTTGAGACCATAAAGCGCCGATGATGGGCATGCTTGGCCATGAGCAGCCAGTGGAGCAGTTTTCTAGGGCTTGGCCCATCACTGCGTGCATGTAGTCGAGGTTTTTGTCGAGTTTGAATGTTATGGTTAGGCTTACGAGAGCTGCCATTGGGAGTGGAAGCATTGGCTCTCTACCAGCTGAAAAGAGATAAAAATAAAAAAGTTGTAATTAATGCTAGATGGAACAAATCTTTAAGTGTATTGTTGCTGAAAATGGCTTTTGTGCAGATTACAAGCGGTTGAAATTTAAGACAGATAGTTCAAAAAAAGGTAGATAATTGAAACAAATAGGATATGCATAATTCACAGAAAGGTGGACAATGTAAAATAAAAGGTAGATGAACTCGGAAAAAAATATAGACAGACTAATAGATAATTGAACTGTAGAAAGATTAAAGTAAATACTCCTATATAAGTTTTCTTATGTGAATGTATTTATTGTTCTAGTACAAAACTATCGTCTATTGATACAAAGCTATCTTAGTCTACCTTTCTTAGATTTTTGTCTACCTTTCATATAAACTTATGTATAACATATGTTCTGTTCTGTTCTGTTCTTTTTTGAATAAATAACAGAGCAGATGTGTTGAAACGTTTTTTTCCCCACTAAGACTTGCAAGGAGTCCTGAATTTAAATGGTCGTGTGAATTTATCTACCTTTTGTTTCACTTTGTATATATTCCAGTAAATATCTCTACCATTTATTTTAATCTATCTGCATTTTTGCAAAATTCACACTTTATATTTAATTTATTTACCTATAAAAGATAGATGTGCTAAAAGAAAATTTGAAAATACAGTAAAAATAAAAGGTTGACTGAACCTTGCAAGACATGCTAACATGGTAAACCCCCCACACCCCCCCCCAAAAAAAAAAATAAAAAAATAAAAAAAATAAAAATAAAAATAATAAATAAATAAATAAAAATAAAAACAAACAAACAACAACAACAAAAACAGAGAACAAAAAAAAAGGCAAGAAATATTCTTCTTTCAAAGTGTAAGTAACTTACTATATTCCTTATGATAGATATCCTAATCCTAGGGGATTATATTTCACTGCCAAGTGATCCTGAAGCCAGCTATACAGATGGACCAAAAGCCATTATTCATATGTAAATAACAAGATAATAGTGACACTGCAAGACAAGAGTTTCTTAAACTAAGATAAATGTCCTCATCTCCCTGAGGTGCTTCTTTTCTGCCCAGTTGGCAGCAAGGATATGAACGGTGTCATCCAAGGATTAGATCCTAAAAAGGCCAATGCCTAGAGCAAGGTATTCTTGGAGAATTTGGACCCATGCAGTACATAAATCATAAAATGTGAGACGTGTTATGGATAGGGGTGAAAATGAACCAAATAATTAACAAATAATTCGATAATTGTTCGAATAACTATTCGATCATATAGGATTCGGTAGTTCATTTACCACTAAATGAATATTTTTGAGTATTCGAGTTTACTAATGAATAGAATTTAACCAGATGTATATTCGATTCGTTTGTCTATTAAATATTCATTTAAAATTTGATCACGGCTTATTATTTGTATTATTGCACATATGATGTCATATTTTTAATCTACTTACCATTTCTACTTAAGTTTTATATACTGACTTTAAGACTTAAATAATCTTAAATCTGTTTTCTAATTAAAATTTTGATTTAAATATATATACATCATATGTTATAAAGGAATTATTTTTATTTATGAATTTTAATACTATTTGAAAATCAAATTCTTTGGCGGAATAAATATACTTTGATATTCGATGAGTATTCGTGAATATTCATGAATATTTATCAAATACCAAGTGTTTTTCGAATTCGAAAAACTAGATATATGAATATTAGAGTCCGCATTCGAATTCAATAATTTTAAACAAATACAAATATGAACACCTTAGTATTCGATTCGATTCGATTGTTTACCGCCCCTAGTTATGGAGAGTCACCATCACACATACACACAGAGTTATTCATCAGATAGCACATTTCACACATAGTCCTGCACTTTTCTGGGCGCTTGCTGACTTCAGAGAAACCGTTATATCAAGCATAAGATCAAGTAATTATAAATTAAGACCATCGCAAATGTAAACAAGAGTGGTAAGTGAAACCTGGAGGCCCAACTCTTTTGCCTAACCAAGAACCAAATTATTGCCATTTTGGTGGCTAAAATTTGTATGAAAAAATAGATAATATTCATAAATCTATGTCTAATAAGGAGAAACAAATACATGGGGTATGACTTCTCCAACGCATGTGTGCTTGGGACGAATCCTGATCTATTTTCCTTCACAATCTTGTAAGTGGCATAACTTAGTACCAAGTTCAAGAGAGGCTACTTTCTATGATGCCATAAGAGTAACAAGACAAGTTCCACTACTTAAAAGTGAAAATGCATCCATATTGGCCACTTCAGTCTTCTGATTGAAACCAACTATGCAACGAATGCATGATAATATAAGTTCATGACTATCAACTAACCTAGAACTTCTAGAAAAAGCAGAATTTCATTTTTTTCTAAAGCAAGACATTTCATACAGAGCTTCATTTAATTAATGACAATAATCTTTATTCCAAATCATTTAATCAACAACAATAATCTTTATTCCAAATCATCATGGTTGGCAACATAAATCCTTTTATTTTCTCTCCAGCTCTTTTAAGTGTCTTGGTTAAATTGACAACTATAAACTACAACAGCTCCAATCCAAGTTCAATTAGGTCTAACCAATTGCTCCTTGTTCATTAAACTATGATTCGACCATTTATGCTAATTCGCACTCTTTATGGTTTCCGTTGCACACACAGAAAATATCTCAAGCATCATTTCCTCCTCAATCAAGCGACCCCTAACTTCTTACATATGTACTCATTTCAATAAGAGAACCTCCATCTCTCTTTGATATTCACATTCTTCTTTTGGAGAATAATAATAGTTATTTGTAACCTCATTGCCTAACAATATTCAAAAATAAAATCCAGTAAAATAGTAACACGACCTGGCTCCAAGAAAGTAATTTTTTGCATATGAAGTATAATTTTTTTGCATGTAAAGACTGAAAAATAAAAGATTTCCAAAGGAAGAAAGTTTACCATTATAAACAACCAGAAGAAATGAAACAGAAGGAAGCTCATGGAGAGCAAAAACTTACATGCGTAACAACTTGGAACTTGGACTCCAGCAGATGCAAGAATGTCCTTTATTTCTGATTCAACTGAGAGAAGATTGACAGGACTGGGCCAATCTGTTCCATTCATTAGAACAGGTTTCCAGATACCACGAGTAATTTCTGCTGAAAAATAGCTGACTATGGTGGCCAGAGAAGCTGGCAGAAAATCCACAAGATCCCTCAGACCTACATAGTCAAGATTAGCTACATTAATATGTAAACTTTACATTCAGAACTGAAACATAAACTAAAGGTCTATCTATGAGAAACTTGCACAATCATTGGATAGGAAGAAAATGCAAATAAATTTTCATTTCATTCTCAGAACTGGAACATGGTAGTGAGATCTATATAGTTGTATTGATTGAAATGTTCGCACAATAATCGGGAAGGATGAAAATGCAAATAAAGATAAATTTATCTTTTACTCTCAGAACGGAACATGGTAGTGAGATCCCATATATTTGTATTGATCAAAATGCTTGCACAATAATGGAAAGGATGGTAATGCAAATACTTACAAATATACCTTTTACTCTGAGAACTGGAACATGGCAGTGAGATCAATATATTTGTATTGATCGAAATATATCTACTAAACAAATAGGATATTAATAGTACCAAATACAATATCTAACCTGTTGTTAAGTCTTTGGATGAAAGCCTTCCATGGGCACATGCAGTTAGAATAGCCTCAAGAACAAAAGGAACAGCTTCGAGAACCTCCCACGCAGGAAGTGTGGGCTTCTGGCAACCATCTTCCACCGTACTTAAAGGTGAGCCGCTGGTACTGCCGCTGGAATTCGAAGAAGGATTACTAGAAACGGCTCCCACTTTCGCTATCTTTTGACAGATCATGCTCAAAATCTTGTTGGCAACTTGGTGTACTGGAATTTTATTACAAAAACTGGAAAGAGGGGATGCTATGCAAGCTTGGTTCTGAAAGTACCAAGCCCGTATTTTTGGAAATGAGTCTATATAAACAGGCTGATCTGATGATACAGCTAGAGGATTTGTACTATTCTCACATCTATCACTGGCAGTAGAGCTTTGCAAAGCAATGCGACTGTTTCGCATTAACAAGAGATAGTCCAGAGTTAATTCTGCCCGGACAGTACCAGCACGTCCAGCAACACAGTGTTCCTGGGGAGGTTTGTAGAATTTCCATAAGCGAAGAAGAAAAAGAAAAGCACATGAGAAGACTGAATAGATGGATGTCTCATCAGAAGGGCTTGATCTGTGCTTAGATTCGGGTGCTAGTGATCCAAAAGCCTCACAGAGAGGTAACAGAATCGTTGTTACCTCAGGAACCTGCAAAAACAATCAGGATGTATGAATAGAATTATGAGAGATAGTAATAAACTTCTTATGTGTAGGGGTACATTATCCTTCATTAAATTAGATCCGTTCACATATCATAAACAGTAACATCATCTTGAGGATCATAATATATCACCAATAAGGTCATAATCAGTAAATCATCCAAGATACTAGACATATGGAACCTAATATAAGAACGGTTCCCGTGCGGTGAAAAGGTTTTATTACCATAATGGGTGCTTAGGAGGTTACAACTAATTATGAATCCTGGTGGGCCGTATATCCTATCAGTGATGTGAGTTTTTCGTTGCAATCTACACATAAAATTTAAGAGGACAAAAATCACACAGATTGGGGATTTCTATCCTACATGCAAATAAAAGTCATTGGCCTTGAAACTGTTACAATCTACTTTAGATAACCAAATGTATTTACAGGCCATCTACCTTTAGGTTACAGATATATGCTAAGCAATTTTCAAACTACCTGGGTATTTTCACAATTTTGGATAGCAATTAACGGTTAAGCACATCAATACTGATGGTCCACTGTGCATTTCCAGTGCATATATAATCATCCCAATTTACGATGGCTGTTGACTACCTAACGCAAACTTCCTTTATACTGGCTTGTAACATGCAGGAAGAAGATAATATTAAAGCACAACACTGGAGGAGTTTCTATTGACATTTTAAAAAGGATAAGATGGCTGACTGGCTCTGGGTGGTGTATTGGCATACATATATTTGGTATAGTATGTCAAATCTTGATATTGAAGTCCCTTTTCCCCTCTTTTCTCTTTATTTGGTGTTATATGGTAAAAAAAACTATAAACCTTTAATTGTGATTAAATCTGAAAAACAGAGGGGGGGAACTAAAAAATGAAAACCATAAAGTAGCATGTGGAAGGAAGTTTTCTGCTCACCACACCATATAGTGAAAAAATATGTACTATTTCAACACGAGCTATCCCAAACAATATGGAACCTAACATGGGCATGTGACTAATTAAATGGCTTGCACTCCCAGGTTCTGTAAAAGCAGTAGGTATTGGAGGAGACAGCAGTTTCAGCACAATGCGCATCACATGTTCCTGATAAAAAAAGACAGAAAATCAGAATTACACCCACATATTATAGTTCTTCATAGATCGATTAAAGTGATGCTCTTGACCTAGAATTAATTAAAATGGCAGATTAATTCCTGGGACCCAATAGTTATGCCATAATTAGGATAAAAATAGGGAAATGTTAAGCATATTGACACATAAATCTTTATGAAGATATCCTAGAACTATTTCACCAATTACCGTATTAATAAACCAGAGATGCATTAATTCTAAAAGAAATGGTGAATAGAAAGTGCAAGCATATCAAACACACTTATACATTGGTCTTGAACATATGGATAGCCTAGGTAAGTTCTTTAAGAAAAAAGAACATTGGAGCAGCTAATTATCAGAATATTACTAAGTCTTCAGTTTTCAATAAAGTAAAACATCACATTTTCGCAGCGGTCAGACAGTACATAGTGCAATGTCCGCTGTTATGAAATTTCCTAGGTAATGAAAGTGACAATCATAACTACACTAAATTTAATCCTCAGTATTTTCCTCTTATAAGCACAGGAGATTTTTCTTATACTCTTTCTTGCTAACTTCTTTAATTATACTACTTGGGTACGTCTTGATACATTGATTAGTTCCTCATATGCATGCCCAGAAAACTGCACTAACATCAAAATGTTCCAAAAATAGAACACCCTGACATTAGGGTCAGCTAAAAATGGACTAGTAAGCGGATAATAAAAGGTAATTATTGGTGCCTAAAATTTGTTTTGCTCTGAGTGTGATGGTGGTGGGAAGGAATGTCAGATTCTTGACACAGGAACATCATACCAATCACTTGCTTGCTAAGTTTTCTACTTCAGAGAATGATAGAGAGCGTATAAGATAGGACTGTAACTTGAAAGCAAATAGGTGAAAAGGCTACTCTTTACTGTCAGCTCCTTTTCTTTCTTCTTCACTAAGAAAAGAGCACTTTTAAATACACTGTTTCAACAATATTTTTGCAAGGACAAAATTTTCTATACAGTAACCACATTTTAAAACTAATATTCTCACACCTCCAATACTAATCCTTACAATAATATTTTTGATAGAATATTAAATTTAGTTTCTGAAAACTAAGGAGTTCTGCACTACAAGGCTGTGGCATGTGCTTTGCATGTGAAATGGGTGACCAGGGGCAATATGTATTAGTATACTGCATTCTTACTTAGATTTGCCACAGGCCGATATACCAGGGGAAAAGCACCAAGATCTGATCATGGCAATTATCCTCAGTGAAAGCTCAGGCAATCAGCACTTGAGCAGCTGCTAAACTTCACAACAATTATCTCATGCCATCATAGGGGTGCTAAGAAAAACTTTTATGGGTATACACGATAAAGTTTCCTCCTTGCTTTTCAAAGGCATGTAATAGCCAGAAAAAATCTTCAAGCTTATGGTAAAAAAAAATTCATTCTAGATAGAATGTTGTGTAACTAATTCATTCAATTTAATCAATTGAATGCAAATTAACCCATATGGCTTGTGACTACGACTGTAAAAAGTACGTAACCTCATAAAGAAACGTGATGGAACATCTCATTGAAAGACTTCCAAGTAATTTGAAATTCATGAATCAGTAGTCGATTTTTATTTGAAAAGATTAAAAACTAGCTGAGAAACCATAACAGTACTTTCATTCCATTTTTTACATATTCCATGGAAATAAAAATTGATATGGCAGATAAAAATGATCACAACCGTTTTTAATGTCGCTATCATTTCTTGCTTGTACCTTGCCATGGTACTTTAGTGTCCTATATTATCACTGCCTTTTTCGGCTGCATTCCCTGAGTACAAAAGCAACAAAGAGAAAAGGTTGCTGCTATGTTTGATTTAAAGTCTATCAAATGAAAATGATAAAACCTCTTATAGCCAACAGACTTATGGGCGCCCTGACTGTATAGTTTTCAGGAGCAGGAAAGGTAGCTGCAAACTAGGAAGAGGGAGGAAGACTAGCTGAGGCAGGATGATTTTTTGTGGCATGCTGATGTTGATCCGATTTGACAGATATTACTTTATTATTTCTGAAATAAATTCAGAAGATTAATACTATAGCATCTTCTTTTAACGTATTATTCTGGACGTAATTGGTTGATTTCAAGATATTTTTTCTTCTATAATTAATTAATTATCCAGTTATAGTCCTCCATACTTTGCTCCGGTAGGCTTCCTGCCTCCAAGAAGTTCACTTTGACAAGTACTTCTACATTCATTTCTGCTCAAGAAACATACATGCGGATAAATGAATCCAAGTTCAATTCTAATCCTAAATGCAGCGACATCTGTTTTTAAAAAACCAAAATGGTACAGCTCACAAAAGAATCAAACACAATTTGTAAGATAACCCCCATGTGCCAGTCAAATATAACTTTTTATTTAATAAAGTGAGATTTAATAATATAAATAGCACAGAGCTTCCTTATCACATTTGACCATTAAAACTTCATTGGCTACACAAACCTAACCATGACAACCTAAGTTGCATGGATACAGGTACAGGTACCAGTATGGGAGCGGGCACAAGTACAAGACACAGCAAATTTGTAAAAGATAGGTACAGGAACATGGCTGAAACGCATGGACTGAAAACATAGTACTGCACTAGATATGCAAGAGACCCTTGTGAAATTGTAGCTTAAAGTTGAATATGTGCTCCAATGAACCCAACCATTGTCCAAAAAGTGTATGATGAGTGTTTTAAATTTAAAATTGTATTGTATAATTGACTACTCATCTGCATAAGTGTATGCCTATATTCAAGGAGTATCCAAGAAGTGCCAGGTACGGGTACAGGACGTGTCGGGTATGGGTACGGCTTGATGATAGAAGTACCCATGCAAGACAATACTATGTTTCAGGACTAACATAAATGTCTTACCTGAATATTCCAGCCATAAGTGAGAGTAGCACTGCATAAAATCTTTGCAGCAGCTGACCTTTCTTCTTCGGATCCCTTTAACGCAATATGGTAGAGTTTTTCAAGTTCCGCAACACTAATGCCAGCAGATTAAATAAAAAAATTTAAATAAGATATTTAAACCAGAAAAATAGTAACATTTAGTTCTGAAACTATGCTTTCAATATAAACTTAAGGAGAAATTACCCTGGAGCAGGTGTCACCATAAGAGCATTTTTAAGTGAACCCGTCAGCTGAGGTCTCTCCATAAACATTGACCACGGGGATTCTTGAACAAATGTTGAATCTTTTGATGGTGAAGAAAGAACTATGTAGCCTGGCCAAAAGTACGCTGATGAGTCAATAAGTTTCCTTGCAATACAAGCTTCAACTATGAGATGCAGTAGGGTCCCAACTGTGAAAGCAAACATGTTTAGGAAAAGCAAAAGAGAATTAGTGATTGCTGGATAATGGAAGAATCACAAACCTAAATTCTAGAAAAAGTGTACCTGCTTTAACAGAAGAATCATTGTGGCTAATGGCAGAAAGGTTGGTACTCCCAGGCTTGAACTTAGAAACGAAAGTTGCGGCTTTGGAAGCAGCAATGTTAGCTGCAGTGACTGCTGGCGCCGGAGGTGACAGAAGCACAGAAAACTGTCCTAAAACCTGAAGGGCGAAAACAAGTCCCTGCCTTCTAGAAGGATATTTCTTTCCGTCCATGTCGTGGCTATTCCTATTACTATCTTCCATTATAACTGGAAGAATTGCCAAAGGAACAATAGATAGCAGCATGCAAAGTCGTGCCTCAAGACGAGGTATAGGTCCTTCCCAAGGGTCACGATCCTGCAAACATGTACATGCAAGATAGTAAATATATTACACGGATGAACAGAATATTTACAACATGTTTTTGACACCAGTAAAGATAATATAAAACGCAATAGGATAATATCTACTCGTTGTATAAGTCGAAGAGCTGAAACCCATAGAGCTTGGAAGGTTTCTTGCCAGCTAGCCTGATTGACAACTTGGAGTGTCTTCGTCAGCTCTGGAATTAATTATTTTTTTGGGTCAATAAAGGGTTTATTCACATCACATCTGTTGCAAGTAGTTAAATCTTTCTAACTGGAGAATAGAATAAGCTATGCGAACAGAAGGCACCTGTAAGTATTTCAATGGCAGATATAGCATGAAGATTCTTCCCGTCCATTGCATTTTCCATAAAGATATCAAAAGGAATCCAACAACCAGCCCTCCCAGTGCCAGAACTATAGTAAGAACTAGTGCTGCTGGTGCCAGCATCAACAAGAACACCGAGAATCCGATGTTTTCTTAATGGGTTATCCTCAGTTATAATTTTCCGTATATTTTTGGACAATTTCACCAAATTACTATCTGCAGATGCTATATTTTGTATTCTTGATTTATGAGCTTCAATAAAAAGCAGTCTCTGCAGTAGAGCATTGAACTTTTCAGGCCTATAGTTCACAAGAAGTTTGTGTTAGTAACATCTCCTTAACTTCAAAGTTCAAAGAATGTCCAAATTTCAGACAATTTAAAAAACAAAACGAATCAACAAAAGGAAGAAAACAATTTCTGACTAAGGAGTTTGATGACTTCCACAAAACAGATTATTCCAAAAATATATTCATAACCTCACATTTCCATTTGACAAGATCCTCGTTCAAAGTTTTTTACAATTAAATCTGTGAAGGAGAAAGCACTTCACAACATTCTTACAGGCAGATAACATTGTTTTCCTTCCCACATATTTCTCCAAACACCTTGACACATCCCAAAATCTCCGTCACACATGCCGTAACACCTCAATTGAATCCTTATCATCTTAAACAATGATTCAATATCTCCCTGTATGATTGATTGGTCAAAAGAAATATCCAGTACGAAAAAGGGTTTGGATTTTAACTCCTAAATAGAGGGGAACAGATGAATCTACTAAGCCTCCAAAAGCATGCTTACATAGGTATGAGCTTTAGATTGACACCACAAGCACTAGATGGCATACAGGGCATAAAGTGACAATTGAACTGTGATGCATGCATTTAGAAGATCTTCCTGAAGTCTTTGAATTTCCCTTAATAGATTTTAGTATCAGGAAAAATTTTAAGCCTCAATTTTGATGGCTTTCTATTGAAACTTTAGATTTTTAATTCTGATATTGATAACAACAAATATACTGAAGGAAAACTTAATGCTCTCTAGCATTTTACTGTACAGATACCAACTATGTGATCAAACTAAAACAATTTACTAATCAGCGTTGCGCCGATATACAAAAATATGCAATGTAAAAGTGTGAAAGGTAACAGGCAAAACTGGCATTTCCTCTGTAAAGTCATTTGAAAAATGCAGGTGGCAACCCTTCTTGCATGTATATGACAACTTGCTGTTTAGTATGGATCTCTTTGTCAGCGTGTCCATTTGTCATATTGCATCTCAGTCTGGCAGTGCAACATAACACAAAAACATACTTTAGAGAAGTGCTGATGCATGTTAAGAAATTGAAATTATGGATCTGAAAAATATCTTTTTTCTCTCCATGCCGAAACTTATTTTCTTCTGGCAGTTGCTGATCACCATCACTGACATCAATATGAAACAAGTGAAATGGAATGCTTCAGACAACATGTTTAACCTTGACTTCAGCTATCCAAAGTTGAATATTTAGCTCCATATTCCCCATCTTATGAACAGATGTATTTAGATGCAATAACATGAAATTTTTGTGGATGTGGACTATACAAAAATAAAATTGGTCCTGCAACATAAAAACCAAACTTGAAGAGGAAAAACATGCAGTAAAACCCAAAATTAAGGGATTGAGGCTTTTTCCATTGTCATTGTTATCATCATTGCAATCACAAACATATTTTATGCTAACAAAATGATTGCAATTATTAAAGAGATATTTATCTAAAGAGAGATTTGCGTACATGTTGTAATGAATTAAACGAAGAAATACTTTCGCTTTTATGTTTGCAGTGATATTCTCAACAACCTCAAGTGCCATAAGAGAGTTAGATCTTCGTAGTTGTCCACGATGCTCATTTTTCTTATCATTTGAATTTTCCTTAGCATCTATATCCATAAGTTGGTGCCCTTCATTAGAATTCTTTCTCCCTTTTTTGTCTATCTGCAAACCCCAATCTTCAAGTGTTCCATCCACTAAATTCAAGATGACTCTTAGGATAAAGAAAACCATGACATGCCCAAAGTCTATTTCGTGAATCCCATATGTAAGAGAAAGCTGCAGAGAATCATCAACCGCTTTTGTCATCCTGCAAAAGGAAATTAATATGCCATTAAAATACATCAAAAGTAGTTCATATACCCATTAACAAAGGATTAATCATGGAGCTAAAAAAAAGTTGAAGGTGCATTCATCAAGTTAAACGGAGAGGGGAAAAAAGTAACATGGCACAATTACAAGAAAGTATCCCAAATTTTTAGGGTTGGGACATGAATCCTTGTTCTCAATTCAGCTTAGATCGATTCAGCTCCTCCAAATATCCTTTTTAACGACTTTGATCCACATTTATTTAAGTCTACATATGTTTCTTTTCTCTCCATCAACTATGAATTATCAATCCTCCTAATTTCACACTCAATGGTCTTCATTGTGCGATGTACAAAACCATCTCAATCAGCTTTCCCTTATTTATTTATTTAAATTATTTTCCACAATCATAGCTACAAGCGTCTTTTGGATGTAATCATTTCATGTTTTGCAGTTTTGCAGTTCATACACCTTAACATTCTAATCCTATATGTACATCTTGCTTCTTAAATATAAATTGATAATATCTCAGCACATAATTTTGTGAAAACACTGGAAATGTAATAAGCTTGATATTTCTCCACACTCCTCGGATGATATACAGTGGAAATATAGGGTACCCCAAAATGAGGATAAAAACACCTTCTCATGTTGTTTTCCAATATGAAACTAAATATTATAAGACAAAAGAGAGGGCATGTCATCTAAATTTGTTTTCAGACAAGACAAAATAGCTGCTCATGAAACTACAATTTAACAAATTTCAACATGTAAACCGCTTCCATAGCAATATATGTCGGACTACAAACAGTGGCCTAGACAAAACACAAAAGCAGTACATAGGGCATGAAATGGATACAGGATACATCTTCTAGAAGAAAGGGGAAACATATGTACAGTTGTGCATATAATATCCTAAGTTCTACCAATCAAAATTAAAATTTCAATGGACTATTTAACTTAACTTAGACAACTCTATGAACATTGCAAGAATAAATACCATCAACAGAGAATTATCCATACTAATTCAAAAAAAAATTGTGAACTTCCAGATCATTCTTAACTAAGAAAAACACACTAAAAAAGAATCATACATATGAAATACATGAGGAATGTATCTTCCATGTATGTTCCTCAATGAACAATGAGTTCTATAACATATTATAGATAAAATCACCTTCAGAAACTTCTTTAAAGCATTCTATAAATACACGTGATTTTCAAGTGCGTGTTTCCTATTGATAATAACCAATTTTATAAATTCTCAAATAATACCACCATTGTCAAATATTTTCCTTGCATGTTGAGCAAGTGTCACGAGAATGTCAAAAATATCTTACACTGTTGTAAAAAGCGGCTAATAGCGCCGCTATAGCGCCGCAAATGGCGGACGCGGGGGTTCAGCGCGACGCTAAGGGGGTATGCGGCATGTTTAAGCGGAGAAAACCGCTTTTGGTTCGAAACGCGCGTAATAGCGCGTTTTAGCGCTTAAAAGCGCTTAAAAAGCGCTAAACCCGCATCGGGTTTAACTGAGAAAATCCACAAACCCGACCCGTACCCATTATACTTAACCCTCTCCCCTCAATTTCCCGTGCCCTAGCCGCCTCTTTCCCCGACTCCTGACTTCTTCTCTCACATTCACCACCAACAACGACGAAATCCAGTGCCGTCGACACCGCCTCCGGTCGACGACGACACCTGCTCCAACAACGACGACTTCCGGCGACGACTTCCAAGCTCCAGGCTCCAGTGAACGACGACTTCCGGCGACGACTTCCAAGCTCCAGGCTCCAGCGAGCAGCTCTAGCAAGCAGCTCCAGCGAACAGCTCCAGCGACGTCCGTCAAGCTTCCCTCCGGCGTCCGACAAGCTTCCCTCCGGCGTCCATCTCTGTTGGCTAGATCTGCAACAGAGGAAAAGGTATAAAATCTCCTCTAAACCTTCTCACAGTTTCCCTGTCTTCCCTTTCAATGAAGTACAATTTCATCTTTTTATTCTATTCACTATCTGATATTTTCATAAAGTGATTTTTTCGTACTGCACCATGAGTATTGTCAGTGGTTGATATCTTGTTGATCTTTAAACTTGCACTAATAAGCGTAACTAATAGGAAGCTTCTTTATCCAATAGGCAGTTTATTATGTTTGCCTAAATGAACACTGAGCATATACCTGCATATATATTTTTGTATGGTTATTTGGAATTTGTGGTTGTGGGTTCTTTTGTTTCGCTATTGTTTACATGTCCATGTCCATTAAACATTTTGTGCTGTACAGTTGTTAATACTTGATCAATATGATTTGTTATCTGTTTCTGCTTATTTACTCATTTATGACTTGAAAGGACTCTTTTAAATTTTAATTATATATACAGATATACTCATTATATCAATAACTGAAGACATATTAGGAACATCATATCATTGCTAATGCTTTGCGATAAAATATCTGGGTCTCTTAATTCCATATGTAAACCCTCTCTATTATGAATTAATACTTATATAATGGATATTGATGAATCTTAGTATTTTGAAAGTGAAATTCTCTATGATATTTGTCCGCTATTTGACTGTGCGCTATTTGCCGCTATTTCGCCGCAATAGCGCGCAATAGCCTTAGCGGTACCTCGCCGCGACGCGCCGCGATCCGCTATCAATAACCTTGATATCTTATTAGTATAAGTACAATGTCCTAAAAGTGTCAAGAACATTCTCCTTTATTTGAACAAAGATGGAACTAGCGTGTAACACCACCTATACGTATTGCATGTATTAAATATGATTCAACATGGCGTGACAAATGCACTTCTCTTACACTCCTAAAAATGTCCCAACACTTCCTCTGTGTGAGTCAATTTTGAAGTATCTTCTCAACATTTCTTTGACCCTTCGCTGGCACACCAATGTTGCTCCTTTAATTAACATGGATAATTCAATGTTTATGGTATTTATTTCTTGCATATATGTCCCTCAATGAACAATGAGTTCTATAACATATTATATATCAAACCCACTTCCTTCTCTAGCACATTAATGTTTCTCCTTTAACTAATATGGATAATTCAATGTGTATGGTTTCCATTTATTGCATATATGATCCTCAACGAACAATGAGTTCTATAACATATTAAATAACAAATCAACTTCCTTCTCTAGAACATTAATGTTCCTCCTTTAATAATTCAATGTGTATGATTTTTATTTCTTGCATAGATATTCTTCAATGAACAATGAGTTCTATAACATATTGTATATCAAGTCATTTTTAGGAACTTCTTTAAAGCATTATGTAAATACATACAGTTTTCAAGAGCTTGTTTCCTATTAATGGTGTCCAATTTTTTAAATCTCATATAATCACTGTTTTAAATATCGGCCGATAATCGATATTATCGGCCGAGTTATCGGATTTGGGAGCTCTCCGCTAGGATAAATTGGATTTTTAATCGGTTATCGTTTTTCTAGGTTTATCGGCGATTTATCGGCGTTATCGGTACTTTTCGGCCGATAAGTAAGACTTTTTTATCGGGATTATCGGGATTATCGACCCATTTTTACTAACATTATATTTTTTCAAGGCTATGATGCAAGTTTCGCTTTCTACAATTGGTTAATGATTCTAAACATGATGATTTACATTTTGGTATGTTTATATTTCATTAAGCATGATTAGATTACATTTTTTAATTGCTATATTATATATACACATCATCCAGTATATCACTCCGATAAATACTATTTATCCTCGATATATCTCCGATTTTCGCTATCCGATAAGGATTTTGGCCGTCCGATAAATCCCCGATAAAACCTTGCATATAATATAATCATTGTTAAAGTTTTTCCCTAGTTCGTTGAGCAAGTGTCAAGAAAATCTCAAAAATATCTTATTTGTATAAGAACAATGTCCTAAAAGTGTCAAGAATATGCTCCTTTGTTTGAACATGGATGGAACGAGCATGTGGTACCACCTATACATAGTGCACCCATTAAATATGATTATATATGGCGGGACAAATGCACTTATCTTACACTCCTAGAAATGTCCAAACACATCCTTAGTGTGCATCAATTTTGAAGTATCTTCTCAACATTTCTTTGGCTCTTCTCTAACACATTAATGTTGCTCCTTTAATTAAAATGTAATTATGGATAATTCTTCGTTAATGGTATTTATATCTTGCATATATGTTACTCAATGAACAATGAGTTATGTAACATACTTTATATCAACTCAACTTCGTAAACTTCTTTAAAGCATTTTGTAAATACATAAGGGTTTCAAGAGCATGTTTCCTATTACTAGTAACCAATTTTTAAATTCTCAAATAATACAACCATTGCTAAAGGTTTTCCCCAGCTCGTTGAGCAAGTGTCGAGAAAAAAAATCAAAGATATCTTGTCATTATAACTTATAAGAACAACGTCCTATAAGTGTCAAGAACATTCTCCTTTGTTTGAACATAGATGGAACTAGCATGTGATAACATCTATACATAGCGCCCGTTAAACATTATTATGTATGGCATGACAAATGCACTTCTCTTGCACTCCTAGAAATGTTCCAACACTTCCTTAGTGTGCGTCAATTTTGAAGTATCTTCTCAACATTTCTTTGACCTTGCTCTGGCACATAAATGTTGCTCCTTCAATTAATATATCGATAATTCTTTATCTATGGTATTTATTTCTTGCATATATGTTCCTCAATGAACAATGAGTTTTGTAACATATTTTATATCAAATCAACTTCATAAGCCTCTTTAAAGCATTCTGTAAATACATATGGTTTTCAACAGCGTGTTTCCTATTACTAGTAACCACTTTTTTAAATTCTCAAATAATACAACCATTGTTAAGGTTTTCCCCTGCAAGTTGAGCAAGTGTCAAGAAAATATGAAAAATATCTTATTAGAATAAGTATAATGTCCTAAAGGTGTCAAGAATGTTATCCTTTGTTCGAGCATGCATGGAACTAACGTGTGGCACCTGCCACCATCTATACACAGCACACCCATTAAATATGATTATATATGGCGTGACAAATGCACTTCTCTTACACTACTAGAAATGTCCGAGCGCTATCTTAGTGTGCATCAATATTGAAATATATTCTCAAAATTTCTTTGACCCTTCTTTGGCATAGTAATGCTGCTCCTTTAGTTATTTGTTTCAGCTTTTGTACAAAAGACTAATTCTTTAGCTTTAGTATTCCATCAGCATCCGAAACCTTTCACATTTCCACATCAAACAACATTTGGTCACAGAAAGCGCATAATTAGTCTTTAGCTAAATCCTATAGGACAAGGAAATGTATGTGCAAACATCATCAACTCAATGGGGTAGCCAGCAATGGGTGAATACACATCCTATCAGAACAGCCCACATGCGAGCATGATGTTTTGATCGACAAGGGAACTGTGCTATCCTAAGTTGCCCCATCCCCATCAACCCCCCCCCCCCCCAAGCACCCCAAAAAACCCCGTGTGGATTAGAGTAGCCCATTCGCATGGCTGCTCTCATAGAATCTGTGCTCACAACACAATGGGTTACTTGAGTAAGTTTTAAGATATGATAAATGATTTACTGGTCATTAACTAATGTTTAACTAGAGCATCTTCTACGTAATGGGGTAAAATCTCGTGTACACTTAATTCTTGATTTTCTTTTGAGTTTTAGCCCAGAGCTACACTTGTATGGCAGCAATGAATCAATCACCTTTCAGTTGGCTAAATGAGTAGCCATACTCATCTTAGGGTAATTTGAGTCCCTAATTTATCTTCATATCCTTAAAAAACCTAAATTTAATGAAATCTCCAACAAATTTTGCGTCATTTAGTGAAACTCACTTGTCTCTAGAAGAAGCAGAGCCCACCGAATGATTCAAGAACAGATAACGGTTCAAAAGCTCCAGATAAAGCCTATACGCCTCCGGCTCCGCTCTCCTGTTCGGAAACACCCTAAAACAAACCAAACCTCCATCAAAACTCAACAAAGAACAAACACAAATCAAACTCTCAGTGTCGGTGAGCTTACCTCGCGGTGAGCAGAGCGAGGACATGAAGTGGGAACACGACACGAGAGGCCATGGCTCGCTCGAGAAGCTTCCATAGAGAGGGTCCATTGTGATCGAAGCAGAGATTGGAGACGAGGGCAAACCCTAGGTCGAGACTCGGGAGCTCGAGCCCTTTCTCCTTCACCACCGCCTGAATCAGTGGACTCTCCCCCCTCTCCTCCGCAGCCTTAACCGCCGCCACCACTGCCTGATTGAGCTCGCCGGATATCTCCGCCACCGCCGCCGCCGCCGCCGCCATGTTCGCGGTTTCGATTGGGCTTCTGACAAGTGGAGGGACGTTGCATACATTTAAGAGACGGTGCCGTGGATTCGGACCCTTGTTTGAGTCTGAACCGGGTCGGGGTTTTGATCGAGTACAACTAGATCCGACCCGTGAGGGACGTTGTGTTCGACTTTCGATTTTATTTAGGGGTGGGGTTGGGACAAATTGGGGCTAAGTGTGAAAGTTGTTCTAATGAAACAATTTTATCCTTTTGAGATATTTTGAGTGGGGTAAAATGGGATAATTTAAGCATTTGATTTGATAATTCATATGAGATAATTGATGATGTGGCACTTTATTAAAATATAATTTTATATATTAATTACTTCTAAATTAACTTATCCAATTGGTTTAGTATATTATTAAGTATATTATTATAATATAAATATTATTTTACTTTATATTAAAATATAATATGTTGTACTATACTTACAAATTAATATTATTAATTATTATATTGTATTATATTATATTATATTACATGCTATACTATATATAATAATTAATATAATATAATATTAATATATTTCATATAATATTTTAATAATATAATATATAATATAACACATTACTTTATTTATACAAAAATATAAGGGAAAAATGTGTCCAGGCCCCAAAATAGGGAAAAATGTGTCCAGGCCCCAAAAACAGAAAGTTCATGTGACCCGCCCCCTTGTATTTTGCCCAATGTGATTCAGCCCCAAAAAGTACCATTTAATATTTTAAGGTCCCTCCACGTCAGCAGTATAAAAAAAAGATTGTATTTTAAAAAAAACCCGAAATTACCCCTCCACTTATCTTCCCTAGACATCTGGTCCACAAACTACATGGAAAGTCACGCCCATTAATGCGATCTGATGAAAAAAATAGAGGGAAATTTCCCGCCCTTTTTTGAACTCTATCATGAGCAATAACTCATGTTAGTTCTAAGTTATTTAATGTTAGTTCTAAGTTATTTAATGTTAGTTCTAACTTATTTTATGTTAGTTCTAATTTAGTTCTAATTCATGTTAGAGCTAATTTTAAGTAGAACTAATATAAATACTTTAGGCTATTTGGTCTAGTGGTAAACCTTATTTTATATTAGTTCTAACTTATTTTATGTTAGTTCTAACTTAGTTCTAATTCATGTTAGAACTAACTTTAAGTAGAACTAATATGTTTATACCATGTTATAGTGGCTATGTTAGTTCTAGTTAAGCTCATGTTAGTTCTGGTGGTTCTCGTGTTAGTTCTAGTTGATTTCATGTTAGTTCTACTTCCAGCTAGTGTTGGTTCTAATATAAGCGTTAGTTCTAGTGGTTATATTAGTTCTAGTT
>BQKN01064207.1:6258-22948 GCA_022839385.1 Asparagus kiusianus
GCACTATGTCCTGCCGCGCCTTTGCCGCGGCAGCATGTCTTGCAGCGCCTTGGCCGCGGCAGCATGTCCTGCCGCGCCAACATGTGTTGTTTGATGACATGTAAATTATCTTTCCATGTCATTTTGAGTGGTATTTGGATATCTTTGAGCATTTTTTGACGCCTACATATATGTGAGTGAGTTTGTCCGCAATTTATACTTCTTTCTATTATATCAAACTTGGATATGTAAGCTAATGATGCATGTCATTCAGATGTTACTTTAAAGGCTATCCAACTATATACGTCAAAACTTTGTAACGATGAGGAATGCAGAACATGATACAATTGCACGACTCAAAAAATTCAATGATAGACAAGTCTTGTTACATGACTACTGTGTTATCTCATAAATTGATTGGTAGGACAGTGCAATCAAGTTTCTGGAAATAACACTTCTCATAATAAACTATAATAATGCATGTGCATATTCCTAGTCGTACTCCTAACAGAATAAAATTATTGGGAAAAATATAACATTCCCTTATAATTTTTTAGAACATGCAATTTAGGTTTTTTCCCCCAGTATGATATTCCTGTTTCATGAGGATAATTTTTTGAGTAATTTCTCATCGTGTTTATATGATTCACCAATCTTTAATCTTCTTCTTCCGATAGTTTGAGAACTTTACTTAACTAAGACTACGGCTGTGTTTAGCATCTCCACGGAAATAATTTTAGTCGATACAAGTTTGGCAAAAATTAAGCTAGAGCCTAACTATTTTTTTTTTCACTTCAGGACACGGGACTAGTTTTCTTTTAAAGTTACCCTGTAGGATCAATCTGAACTAATTCAGGAGAAAAATTAGTCCTATCGCAAAAACAGACAAGTATCGTTCACATGATGTTGCGTGTCTCATGTGGGCTTTCAACGCATAGGAATTTTACAGCATAGATAATTAGCTGAAGGGACCATACAATAATTAATTAATAAAAGCGGTCCCTGAGAAGAAATTACGATGATAGAGTTCCACAGAAATGAGATAATTGTTAAAGTGGAATAATTTTTCGTTAGTGAGATATTTTAGTAGGATAAATAAGAACAATTTTGTGAAGCGGGATATTTTGAGAAGATTACGTGAGATAAATTTTTATAATCATAAAATATATATTTATGCATTTTGAAGATATAAATACTATTTATGTATTTTAAACTTACTATTATTGATTGATAATTGCTTACAAGAATGTTCTTTACTATTAAATAACTTTTAGTTTGACTATAAGATATTGATAATTATTATTATAATAATGGTCTAATGATGGTGATAACCATAATAGAAAAAAATAGTAAAAAAAGAAATATAAAAAATAAAAAATAACAAAATAAATATGAGTTCTAGTTTTTTACCACGTAGTTCCAAGCAAAAACTTGGAATAATTTGAGAGGCTAGAACTCTCATTTTTGTATAGACAAATGAAAAAAGTAGGATAATTTTGTAACATTATCCTAATTCTAGTTTTGTTAGAGTTCTACTTGACTAACACTGTAAAATTTTGTTCTAGTTTTAGTTCTATGTGACTAACACCTTAAAAATTTATCCCACAGATTATTCCAGTTTCAATTTTAAGTTCTAGGTGACTAACCCCCCTTATGAAGGCTATCTTATATAAGTATAATGATAATTTATGAATGCGTTGTTCATCGAATGTCAATGCACCGACTCACATATGTACATCATGCTATTAGAAATATAAAAATCATATCAAATCTTACTCTCCTTAAACGTACGGGTTGAGAAAAATTTTGCATGGTCAATATTACCCTTTATTATTTTAAATATTTTATTTAAATCTTAATCTATCTTAATCATAATTATATCTTGTTCTAATCTCATATGAGCTACTTACAGCTAAATAATTTTAAAAAATAAGATTAATAAAATATAAGAAGCTGCTCTACGATATTAATTTGTTAAGGTAAGAAACTAACATGCTATAATATATGAAGTATTATAAAAAATCCAAAAAGTTTCAAAAATTACACAAAACGGCCTCTAAAGAGGCTTCAAAACTTAAAATAATAAACATGAAATCTGAAAAATTAACAGCAGCCTCCGAAGAATTTAAAATTTATAATTGACATCTCCAACGTTTAAAATTGTAGAAACACCCTCAAAAGCTCAAATAATAAACATGAAATCTGAAAATTAACAGCAACCTTCGAAGAATTTAAAATTTGCAATTGACATCTCCAATGTTTAAAATTGTAGAAACACACTCAAAAGCTCAAATAATAAAAAAGTACCCAAAATTTTTAAAACTTGCAAAAAAATAAAAATGAATTCAAGGGATTACCATTAGGCGCTTGAAAATTTAAAATTTATAAAAAAAATCTCAAAGTTATAAAAAATACAAAAAACTCCTTTAAAAGTTAAAATCACAAAAATGTTAAAAATTTAAAAACTTATAACCATTGCATATAAAATCTAAAAATTACTAGCAGACCGCTAAAAATTTAAATTGAAAAAATAGTCCAAAGTTTCAATAATTGAAAAAACACCCTTAAAATGTTAGAGTTGCAAGATACATCTTAACATTCAAAAACTTATCACCAACACATGAAACATAAAAATTACAAGCACCCAACTTAAAATTTAAAATTTTCAGAAAACACTGTCAAAGTTTTAAAATTTTTAAAACGCACCGTCAAAATATTCAAAGTCACAAAAAGACTAAAATTTCAAAAGTTAGTAAAGAAAAGAGTATATAAATTTAACTTCCAATTTAAGGTTTACAATCCTTTTTCATCATCTAAAAGTAGTCTAATTTTATCGAAAAAGATAAAGGTGAAGAATGATTAATACCAACGCAGTAAAAAATGAAACAGAAGGGATGAAAGACAATATTTTATAAAATATTTTAATTTTTTAGTAAATTAGGATTCTTTATAAGAGATTTTTAAGAACTCATTATAGTATTTTTATATGCTTATGTGGATGCTTTCATCATATAAAAGTGTACTTGAATTAGTATTAATCTTTATGATGTTTTTAAACGTCTATCAAAGATTAGGAACAAACTCCATATTCTCTTTTGTGTCATTTAAGCCTACTTTTAACCAACCGTCTTGTCTTATTAGCTTTAATTATGCATATTCTTTTTATAACACTATGTTTTCAAGTATTTTTTATACTTTTGCAATACTATACACTCTCAGGTCAAGCTTAATTTTATGTCGATCCAAATAATATGATAACTCAAATTGACTACATATTATATTTATTTTCTGTCAATTTAATTATTAACATAAAAATTTAAATTGGGTGTAGCTCATTTAAGTTAATATCAAAGAAAATAAATAATCACAATGCTAAGATTTAGAGACATAAGTGAACAAAAACCATCAAAGTAGAACAAAAAAATAAATTTTAGCAAGAAAATAAATTAAAAATAATAATCATGGTATTCAATCACATGCATTGTACGTGCGTAGAACCTAGTCATACTCCCCTTAAATGTACGAGTCGGGAAAAACTTTGCATGGTCAATATCACCCTCCACTATTTTTAATATTTCATTTAAATCTTAATATATCTTAATCATAATTATGTCCTAATCTAAACCCGTGTGAGCTACCTACACCTCAATAATTTTTAAAAAATAAGATTAATAAGATATATGAAACCGCTTCACGGTATTAATTTGTTAAGGTAAGGAACTAACGTGTTATTATATGAATTATTATAAAAAATCTAAAAGTTTCAAAAATTATACAAACTATCCTCAAAAGAGGTTTTAAAACTTAAAACAAAAAACATGAAATTTAAAAATTAACAACACCCTCCTAAGAATTTAAAATTTACAATTAACATCCTCAATGTTTTAAAAATTATAGAAACACCCTCAAAAGCTCAAATAACAAAAAAAAAACCCTGAAATTATAAAAATTTAAAACTTACAAACAACAAAGATGAATTCAAGGGATACAGAGTCTACTAAATAAATGTTACCAAAACATTTCTTCTCTGACTAAAAAAATAGTAAATAAATGTTACCAAAACATTTCTCCCGAAATCAGTAAATGGGCTTCATAGTGGCCCATGAGATAGATTCAATATATTACATGTTTTATTTATTTTGGGTCTCAGTTTAACAAATTTACACTGGCAATAGATCATTAATTATCTTGTGGACCTCATCCACTCCACTGTATACACGATATTTGAAGAAAGGATAACATAAAAAAAAAAAATCAATGATCACTAATCATGGGCTTAAACACATCTATCTTCAAATCAATCACTTAACCCCTGAATCTGTTAAATCAGTCAACAAACATCCTTTCCAAAGAAATATATTGATTTAAATATCCTTCTCTTTTTTTGACCACTTCATATAAAAATGAGCATGATCCGTTAGGGTACATTTGGTTCAAGTTTTTTACCTTGGGTCTTGGGCAGAAAGCCTACCAAAAGGGCATTTTTGACAGGCTTTCTGCCTAAAACGCCTCTAAAAGAGGCGTTTTCGACAGAAAGCCTGTCAAAAGTGTCCTTTTGACAGGCTTTCTGCCCAAGACTCAATGCAAAAAACTTGAACCAAACGGGCCCTTAGTGACACTGTCATTATTGTCTTAGATATGCTCTCTGTGCCTAGATTCTACCAATAAAAAAAACAAGTAAAGAACTTTATGGATTTTATTATTGGTATAATCAATATGGTCATTATGACCTATCCTAAAGCAACCCTTACATTTTTAGCTTATCATAAAATGACTCTCATCTTATAGAAAATGCATACGATAATATATATATGTGGTAGAAACAGTAAGAACTTCAGAAGACAAATAGAAACTACCGCAATGGGAGCAAATGAAGTTCAATTATATAAGTTAAATCTTGATTCAGTCGCTGTATTTTTTTTTCCTTTTTCCAAAATTAAACGTAAAAAAAAAAGAGAGTAAACAATCATCACTCGATGCCACCGTCACTTGACCAGCGTGACAGAAGTAACACTCGTGACTCCTTACGCTACAACGAGCTCAAATAATAAAACTCGAAACAAACTGTATAATATCTAATTAAACTATGTTCGAAGAAATTATTTTGAACCACTGATGCCTAGGGTCATCGGAACAAGCAGAACCGTGGCGACAAATACACTCCCTTGTCAAAACTAGAGAAGTGTTCGCCGAATCTCTCTCCATACACAATTCTGTTCCGTTCGCGTACTCTCCGATCAATCCGAATCCTGCACTCGATCCTACTCTCCAGAAACTCTGCGTATCGTCGCATTTCTCTGAAACCTGCACTGGTTGTCCGACCCCTACTAATCTCAAACAAACCGTAGCGTTACTAACCAAAAGTATCGGGTCTCCTTCTCCGTTATACCTCCAACGTGCACGATCCTCGCAATCTCTCAGCACGACGACGTTATTTTCTCTGTCATGAGCCAGGCACTGACCGGTCGGAGGGTGATATATGATCTGATAAAATCCAGTAGATGATCGAGGGTCTACAACAAAGAATTCGAAACAAAGTCACACTATCGCACAAAATCACTAAGCGAGTAAGTGCATTAGCCAAGCCATACCTTGGATCATTTCTTGAATGAACCGAAAATATTCTCTAAATTTTGGGTGCTTTGGCCGGGCCCAGCCCGAATCGAGAACCCCGTAGGTCTCCTCAAACCCTTCGACCCCACTTCTCCAATAATAGCTTCCTTGTAAGGCCCATAAGGCCCAATCCAGATCTCTCTCAGCAGCAAAGGCCATAAAACAGCTTAGGAAACTGTTGTCGGCCCGATTAGTCCCCCGTTGGTCGCCACCGAACTCGCTTACGAATAAAGGTACCGTTCCGTTAACCCTGCAAGAATTGATCGAATAATTACTAAATAGTCTGGTATTCGTTTATCAAACGAATCACATAAGAGCACTTGCATATTCAACTCTTTTGCTGTCGAATATTCGTTTAGAATTTAACCCCTTATAATTTATGTTATTCGCTCATCACGAGATATTTGATCCCTTTTATTATCTTGAAAGAGATAAGAGTCTCGATTCAAACTTAAACAACATATTCAAATTATAGGCTTGCACAACATGAATAATTTCCAATGATAAATTTGAATGCTATTACGAAACAAGTACTTTAATCAAATAAAAATAGTCTCACATTCATGGATTATTTGGGATTAAACAAATGTGAAAAACTCAATGTTCGATTCGTTTAAAACGTTACCTGCGAGTGAAAAAGCCTGCTCGGGCGTCAAATCTCTCGGCCGAGCCGGGACAAACTTGGGCCAGTGGCTTCTCGGCCCATTCTTGTCTCTTGCCCTCACTGAATGCATACCAATGAGCCTCCAGGACTAGCTTGTTGTCGTAGTTATTTCTAAGTGGGCTCTGGGCCAAGAAGCTTAGGTCCGTATCAAAGCTTAGTCCCGAGACTATCACGAGAGCGTTTGGGTTGGCCCTGTGGATCGTTTGGGCTCCGCGAGCGACGTTTCGGTACCAAGCAGGCCGGGTTTGGTTTGGGCCGCGGAGTTCGTTTCTCATGCTCATGCCGATCACCTGTAGGACATGAGTTTTTAAGAGAGGATGGTCATGATTGATTTCTCATTGTAATTAGCGAGTAAGAGGAAGGACGTTGAATTTTTTACTGCATTCTAACTAGCACGAGTGTAGCTCCTATAAACTTAAGTACATTGAGAGCATTCTCCACCAAAATTTTATCTCTTAGATTTTTCTTTGAGATGTCTGCCTAGGTGAATGGGATTTAGATCGTCACTATTATCAATAAAGTACTGAAGAGGTCACTATATTAATTATAGTTGTTGATTTACGTAGTGGGTGGTTATGAATATTTATTTTATATCTAACGCTCATCATACACTCATAAATTGCATTATTTTCCTAGTTTACACTCAAAGGCAACACAGCCAACCACGAAATATATCAACGAGTATCAAACCGGTCTATCTCTACTACTTTTTGATAGTAAAAAGGATACAAATCCTATGCAAGATGCATATCGTGGCTATATTTGAGATGTGTGATTTTATGTGCATCACATATCCTTTCACTTGGTTCAAAATGAACGAAAATTGACAAAAATAGCTGGTTATAGCTCATGAAAATATAAAATTTTAATATCACAAAAAATTATTTGCAAATGGATAGAAATGATTAAAATGGCTAAAAATCATAGCTCATGAAACATGAATATTTGCCACTGCAAAATTATTTGTAAATGAGTCGAAACAACTAAAAATGCTAAAAAATCATGAGTTATAGCTCATGAAATCATGAATTTTAAGACTTCGTGAAGATATTTGCCATTAGGTGGAAACGAGTAAAAATGGGCAAAATTTATGGGTTTATAGCTCATGAAATGTGAATATCTTTCACTGCGTAATTATCTATGAATGGGTCGAAATAACTAAAAATGCCCAAAAATCGTGGGTTACAGCTTATGAAATCATGAATTTTAGACTTCATGAAGATATTTGTCGTTGGGTGGAAATGAGTAAAAATGGCCAAATTTTATGGGTTATAGCCCATGAAATCATGATTTTTAGACTATGTGAAATATTTTTTCTTGGATCGAAATGAATGAAAATGGACAAAAATCATGAGATAAAGCTCATAAAATTATGAATTTTGGACTCTGTGAAACATTTTCCCTTGGGCTGAAAAGAATGAAGATGGTTATAGCTCATGAAACATAAATTTCTACTAAATTATTTACTAAGTTGAAATAAATAAATATTGCCAAGAGTCACGAGGATCTAGAATTTTGGTAACCATGAAATAATCTCTCCAACTAGTCGAAATGACTAAACATATCCAAAATTATGAGTTATAGCTCTTAAAATTATGAATTTTGGCAACAGCAATATTTTTTGCCAATTGGTTGATATGACTAAAAATAGAAAAAAGTCAAGGGTTGTAACTCATGATTCCTAAATTTTGAATTTTACAAATTTTTTTTCCTTAGATCAAAATAAAGACTGATAAAAATATTGGGTTATAGCTCATGAAAATATGAATTTTAAACTCTACAAAATTATTTATCAGTGGGTCAAAACGACTAAAATGGCTAAAATCATGGGTTATAGCTCATAAAACCGTGAATTTAGGCCACCACAAAATTATTGATCCAATTGGTCGAAACGACTAAAAATGGTCAAAATTCGTGGGTTATGGCTTTTGAAATCTTGTGAGTTATTACTCATGAAATCGTGAATTTTAGACTTCATAAAATTTTTACCTGAGGTTGAAATTAATGAAAATTAATAACAATTATGGATTATAGCTCATAACTACATGAATTTTGAACTCCATGAAATTATTTGTCAATGAGTTGAACCAGCTAAAAAAGGTAAAAAATCATGGATCATAGCTCACAAAATCCTAAATTTAGGACTCCACAATTTTTGTTACCAATGGGTGGAAATGAATAAAAATGAGAAAAATTGTAGGTTATATAGCTCGTGAAATAGTAAATTTTGGACTTCACGAAATTATTTATTAATTTGTTAAAATGACTAAAAATTACCAAAAATCATGTGTTATGACTCTAGAAATCTTGAATTTTGGCCCCTACAGAATTATCTGCCAATAGTTCAAAGCAAGTAAAAATGGCCAATGATTGTGGGTTATAGCTCATAAAATCTAGATTTTTGGTCATCATAAAATTACTTATCCAATTGATCGAAATAACTAAAAAAGACAAAAATCATAGTTTCTTGAGCTACCAAAATTCATGAATTTAGGACTCAGTGCATTATTTTCACGGGTGTCAAAAACGAAAAAAACAATGTAATGAAAATATTAATTTTAGAGATGGCTAAATTATTTGTCAATTTGGCTAAAATGACTAAAAATCGCCAAAAGTCATGAGTTATAGCTAACGAAATCTAGAATTTTGGTCACGACAAAATAGTTTATCCAATTAGTTGAGATGACTAAAATTGCCAAAATCATGGGTTATAGCTCTCAAAATTGTGTAATTTGGCAGCAACAAATTTTTTTGCCAATAAGTTGAATAATTAAAATTGATAAAAAAATCCTAGGTTATAGCTCATGAAAATCTTAAATTTTGGGCTTTACGAATTTTTTTTCCTTGGATCAAAATGAACGTAAATAGACAAATGTTGCGGATTATAACTTATGAAAACATGAATTTTAAACTCTGCCAAAATTATTTGCCAATGGGTCGAAATAACTAAAATGGCCAAAATCATGGGTTATAGCTCACGAAATCGTGAATTTTGACCGCCACAAAATTATTCATTCGTTTAGTCAAAACAACCAAAAATGACCAAAATTTGTGGGGGTGTCGCTCTTGAAATCGTGAATTTTGGACTCTGTAAAGTTTTTCCTCCTTTGGATCGAAATGAATGAAAATAGACAAAAATTATAGGTTATATAGATCATGAATTATTTGGTAATCACTCCAAAATGAACAAAAATTGCAAAAATTCATTGGTTATTGCTCACAAGATCTAAGGTTTTGGTCATCTTGAACTTATTTACCTAATTAGTTGAAACAACTAAAAATGGTCATAAAATTATGAATCTAGCTCACAAAATTGTAAAAAAAAAGGAAAAAATCATGGGTAATAGCTCACGATCTAGCTCACAAAATTGTGAATTTTGGTCATCATAAAATTATTTGCTAATGGGTCGAAATGACTAAAAATAGAAAAAATTGTGTAGCTCGTGAAATTGTGATTTTTGAGAACAGTAATAATTTTTGCCAATGGATCAAAATGTATAAAATGACAAAAATTATGGGTTGTATCTCACGATTTACTTCATGAAATCGTGAATTTCAGTTTCCATGAAACTTTTTGCCAATGGGCTGAAACAACTTAAAATATTAAGAAATCATGGGTTAGCTCATGAAATCTTGAATTTAGGACTCCACAAATTTTTTTTACCAATAGATCAAAATGAATAAAAATAGGGAAAAAAATTATTTGTTATAACTTGTGAAATAGTAAATCTGAGATTCTATGAAATTATTTCCCAATGGGTCGAAATGACTAAAAATGACCAAAACTCGTGTATTATAACTTTTCAAATAGTGAATTTTGGATGCTGCAAAATTATGTGACAATGGTTTGAAATGTCTAAAAATGGCCAAAAATCGTAGGTTATAGCTCATGAAATCTAGATTTTTAGCCACCATAAAAATTATTTATCCAATTGGTTGAAATGGCTAAAAATGACAAAAAATCCTAAGTTATAGCTCACAAAATCGTGAATTTTGGACTCAGTGAATTTTTTTTCCAATAGGTGGAAAAGATTAGAAATGGGAAAAAAAATTTCTGTTGTAGCTTATAAAATCGTAAATTTCAAAGTCCGTGAATTTTTTTTTCCTTGGGTCAAAATAAATGAAAATTAACAAAAATCATGGATTATATAGCTCATGAAAATATGACTTTTGAACTCCACAAAAATATTTATCAGTAGGTTAAAACGACTAAAAATGATACAAAAATCATGTGTTATAGTTCATAAAGTTATGAATCTTAGCCACCGTAAAATTATGCATTCAATTAGTCAAAATGACTAAATATGGCCAAAATTCATGGGGTTGTAGTTCTTAAAATCGTGAATTTCGAGCTCTGCAAAAAAAATTCCTTTGGATCAAAATGAACAACAATGGACAATAATTGTAGGTTATAGCTCATGAAAACATGAATCTCGAGCTCTCAGATATTATTTGTCAAGAGGTAAAAATAAATAAAAATTGCCAAAAAGCATTGATTATTGCTCACGAGATCCAAATTTTTTGCTATCTTGAACTTATTTATCCAATTGGTTGAAATGACTAAAACTAGTCAAAAAATCATGGGTTACAGCTTATGAAATTGTGAATTTTAACAACTGTGAAATTTTTTGCCAATGGGTTAAAAGAAATAAAAATGGTAAACATTATGGGTTATTGCTCAAGATTTAGCTTACTAAATCATGAATTTTTATCACGGTGAAAATTTTGCTAATGGGTCAAAACAATAAAAAATGGTTAAAAAAATTATCGGTCATAGCTCATGAAATTGTGAAGTCTAGACTCTCTGAAATGTTTTACCTCGAATAAAAATAATAAAAATTATGCATTATAGCTCATGAAGATGTGAATTTTGAACTCTGTAAAATTATTTGACTATAGGTTGAAATAATTAAAGGTGAAAAAAATCATGGATTTATTACTAGTAGGTTGAAACAAAATCGTGAATTTGGTAACCCATGAATTTTTTTACTAGTAGGTTGAAACAAACAAAAACGGGATAAAACTATGGATTATATATAGCTCAAGAATTCGTGAATTTTAGACACCATGAAATTATTTACAAATGGATCAAAACGATTAAAAATGATCAAAACTTGTGTGTTATGGCTCTTGAAATCGTGAATTTTGATCATCGCGAAATTATATGCTAATTGTTCGAAATAATTAAAAATGTCCAAAAATCATGGTATATAGATCACAAAATCTAGATTTTTAACCAACATAGAATTATTTATCCAATTGGCCAAAATGACTAAAGATAACTAAAAATCATAAGTAATAGCTTAGAGAATTGTGAATTTTGAGCTTCACAAAATTTTTTTGCTAATGGGTGGAAATGACAAAAAATGGTAAAAAAAATATGGATAGTTCTTGAAATCGTGAATTCTAAGACTCTACAAAACTATTTTCCAATGGGTCGAAGCGATTAAAAAGACCCAAAAATATCGGGTTATAACTTACAAAGTCATAAATTTTGGATTTCATGAAAATATTTGTCATGGTGTGGAAACGAGTAAACATGGTTGAAATTTGTGGGTTCTAGCTCATGAAATTATGAATTTGGGACTCCATGAAATTATGAAATCTAGAATTTTGGTCATCTTGAACCTATTTATCCAATTGATGGAAACAACTAAAAATGGACAAAAAACATGGACTATAAAATTGTGAATTTTGACAACTACGAAATTATTTGCTAATGGCTCAAAACCAATTAAACTAGTCAAAATTTTTGGTTATAGCTCACAATTTAGCTCATGAAATCATAAATTTTTCCAACCATAAAATGACAAAAAAATATTCAGTTATGATTCATAAAATCGTGAATTTTAGACTTGATAAATTTTTTTTACCTTGGGCAAAAATTAATGAAAATTTACAAAAATCATGGGTTATAGTTTATGAAATCATGAATTTGGGATACCATGAAATTATTTGTTAATGGGTTAAAATAACTAAAAATAGCCAAAAAATGTACGATATACCTCATGAACTCTTAGATTTTGGCTACCACAAAATTATTTGTCTAGGGGGCAAAAGGCTAAAAATGGTCAAAAATCATGGGTTATAGCTCATGAAATCTAGAATTTTAGTCACCGCAAAATTATTTATCAAATTACTCTAATAAATATGGCTAAAAACCAAGGATTATCACACAAAATCTTAAAATTTAACCAATTCAAAGTACGGGTCAAAACAACTAAGCAATTCCAAAAATCGTAGGTAATAACTCAAAATTTTGTGAATTTTAACTTTTGTAAAATTATTTATCAATAGGTTAAAATGAATAAAAATGGCAAAAAATATGGTTTATAACTCAAAAAATTGAGAATTTATGCCACTGCAAAATTATTCATACAATTGGTCGAAACGATTATAAATAGCCAAAAATCATGTGTTATAGCTCATGAAACCGTAAATGTTTTCCTCCATGAAGTTTTTTGCTAATGCGTCAAAATTACTAAAAATGGAAAAAAATTATGTGTTAAAAGCTCATGAATTGTCAATTTTGAACTCCAAAAATTCTTTCACATGAGTCAAAATGAATGAAAATTGATAAAAAATCAAAGGATATAGTTCATATAAACATAAATTTTTAACTTCGCAAAAATTTTAAATTTTTTGTCTATGGTTCGAAATGACTAAAGCGGCATGAAATCGTAGGTTATGGCTTATGAAATGAGAATTTTGGCTTATGAAATGAGAATCTTGGCTTATGAAATGAGAATTTTGGTTATCGTGAAATTATTTGCGAATGAGTCAAAGAAACTAAAAATGGTCCAAAATTGTGGGTTACAACTCACGAAATCGTGAATTTTGGACTTCTTAAAGTTATTTGTCATTGAGTGAAAATGAGTAATAATGACCAAAATTCGTGGGCTATAGCTCATGAAATCTTGAATTTTAGGCTATACGAACCCCCACAGGTTGCAATAAACAAAAATGTCGAAAATCAATGTTATAGCTCATGAAAACATAAATTTTAGACTCTGCGAAATTATTTGTTAATGGGATGAAGTGACTAAATATGACAAATAGTCATAGGTTATAACTTGTGAAATCTAGAGTTTTAGCCAACACACAATTATTTATCAAATTGGTAGGAACAACTAAAAATCACCAAAATCATGGGTTATAGCTCAAAAAATTATAAATTTTAAAAAAATCAAAAAATTTAGCCAATGGGTTAAAACTACTTAAAACAGCAAAAAAATAGTGGATTATAGCTAAATAAATCAAGAGTTTTGTCCATCTGAAAATTATTTATCCAATTGGTCAAAATAACAAAAAAAAATGGTCAAAATTCATGGGGTATTATAACTCTCAAAATCATGAATTTTAGACTATGAATTTTTTTCTTTCTAGTTGAAATGAACGAAAAATGGCTAAAAATAGAGTTATAGTTAATGAAAACGTGAATTTCAGACTCCAAGAATTTTTTTGCCAATTGCTTGAAATGAATAAAAATGATAAAAAATCATGGGTTATAGCTCATGATATCTAGAATTTTAGCCACTGCGAACTTATTTATCCAATTGGTTGAAACAACTAAAAATAATTAAAAATTATGGTTTGTAGCTCAAAAATTATCAATTTTGACAGCTGCAAAATTATTTGCTAATTGATCAAAACAACTAGAAAAGGACAAAAACTATTAGCTATGGCTCATGATTTAGCTCACAAACTCATAAATTTTAGTCGTCGCAAATTTTATTGTCAATTGTTTGAAATGATAAAAAATGATAGAAAATTTTGAGTTATAACTCAGAAAATCATGAATTTTGAATTGTACAAAATTTTTTACCATGTGTCAAAATAATGAAAATTAATAAATATCATGGGCTATAGCTCATTGGGTGGAAAAGACAAAAAATGGCCAAAATTCATGAGTTAGCTTACGAAATCTTGAATTTGGCAATATCGATATTTTTTGCTAATGGATTGAAACAAAAAAAATAGCAAGAACTATAGGTTATAGTTCATGAAATCGTGAATTTTAGACTTTCGAATTTTTTCCTTAAGTCAAAATGAACAGGTCATGGGCTACATCTCATAAAAATATGAATTCTAAACTTTGCAAAATTGTTTTGTTAATGAGTCGAAACGAGTAAAAAAACGTTCTTTGTATCTCATAAAATTGTGAATTTTAACCATCATAAACTTATTTATTCAAATTGTCAAAATGATTAAAAATAGTAAAAATTTGTGGGGTTAAAGTTCTTGAAATCTTGAACTTTGTACTCTGCAAAAAAAAAAAATCTTTGGGTCGAAACGAATGAAAATTGACAAAGTTCTGTTATAACTCATAAAAATAAGAAATTTATATTCATTGAATTATTTGCCAATGAGTCAAAATAACTGGTATAGCAAATAAATCTTGCGTTATTGCTCACAAAATCTAGAGTTTTAGCTACTGCAAACTTATTTATCTAATTGGTTGAAATGACTAAAAATTAGCAAAAATCATGAGTTATAGCACACGAACTTGTGAATTTTGGCAACCACACAATTATTTACTAAATAGTCGAGATAACTAAAATGACCAAAATCGTGGGTTATAACTCATGATTTAGCTCACAAAATCATGAATTATGACCACTGCGAAATTTTATGGGTTAAAACGACTAAAAAATGGCTTAAATTTTTTGGATTATAGTTCAAGAAATCTAGAATTTTGGCAACTACAAAATTATTTATCCAATTAGCCGAATCAATAAAAAATGTCCAAACTTTATGGGTTATAGCTCATAATTTATTTGCAAATGGGTCAAAATGACTAAAAAGGCAAACAAATTGTGGGTTAGAGCTCATAAAATCGCGAATTTAGGACTCTGCAAAATTTTTTCCTCGGGTTATAGCTCAAAAGGAGGTGAATTTTTACAACATCAAAGTTTTTTGCCAATGGGTCGAACTGACTAAAAGTAGCTAAAAATCATTTGGTATTGCTCATGAATTTGTGAATTTTAGAATCTAGGAAAAAAATTTCTTTGAGCCAAAATGAACATAAATTGACGAAAATCATGGGTTATAACTCATGAAAACTTGAATTTTGAACATGGCAAAAGTATTTGTCCAGTTGGTCAAAACAACTAAAAATGGCCAAATTTCGTGGCTTGTAGCTCTTGAAATCGTGAATTTTAGAACCTGCAAAAAAATTTCCTTTTGGTCAAAATGGATAAAGATGGATTGGTTATAGCTCATGAAAATGTGAATTCTAGAGTTCCCGAAATTATTTATCAATAGCTCAAAAATTATGGGTTATACCTCATTAAATCTTAAATTTTGGACACTATGCAATATTACAAAAATATACCTTGTGTCAAAATGAATGAAAGACAAAATTTAAAGTTATAGCTCATGAAAACATGAATTTTAGAATCAATAGAATTATTTGCCAATAGGATGAAATGACTAAAATATCCACAAGTCATTGGTTATAGCTCAAAAAATCTAGATTTTTGCCTATCGACAATTTATTTATCAAATTGGTCGAAGCAACTAAAAGTGGCCAAAATTATGTGTCATAACACATGAAATCGTTAATTTTGGCAGCCACGATTTTTTTTTTTTTGCTAATGAGTCAGAACGACTACAAATGGCAAAAAATTGCTGGTTAGAGCTCATAAAATTCGTGAATTTTTAGACTCTGCAAAATTATTTCTCCTGGGTCAAAATGAACAAAAATTAATAAAAATCATGGGTTATAACTTGTAAAAACATTAATTTTGAATTCTGCCAAATTATTTGTCAATAGATCGATATGACTAAAAAGTCCAAAAATTGTGGGTATATAGCTAACGAAGTTGTGAATTTAGCCATAATAGAATTATTATCCAATTGATCAAAATATCTAAAAATATCCTAAATTCATGGGCTATAGCTTTTGAAATCGTGAATTTTGAACTTTGCAATATGGCTTTCTTTGGGTTGAAAATGAATAAAATTGGATAAAAATCAAGGGCTATAGCTCATCAAAATATGAATTTTGAACTTCTAGAAATTATTTGCTCATGGCCGAAATGACTAAAAATAGCAAAAAATTATGGGTTATTGCTCACGAAGTCTATAATTATTGCCATCTTAAAACTCATTTATTCAATTGATTAAAATGACTAAAAATAGTCAAAAATCATGGGTTATAGCTCACGAAATTATGACTTTTGATAACTATGAGATTATTTGCCAATGGGTCAAAATGATTAAAAATGACAAAAACTCATGGGTTATAGCTTACAATTTAGCTCACAAAATCATGAGTTTTTGTCACCGTGAAATTTATTGTTGATGGATCAAAACAACTAAAAATAATAGAAAATCATTGGTTATTGCTCATAAAAATCATGAATTTGCAACATCACAAAATTATTTAGCTAATAGTACGAAAATTATTTCATTACTTAGCTAATAGTACGA
>BQKN01064207.1:22958-35601 GCA_022839385.1 Asparagus kiusianus
TTAGCTAATAGTACGAAAATTATTTCATTACTTAGCTAATAGTACGAAAATTGGTTGAAGTGACTAAAAACGGCCAAATATTATGGGTTATAGTTCGCGAAATCATGAATTTTGAGCTCCTCAAATTTTTTTTACCAATTGTTGAAACAGCTAAAAATGTTAAAAAATCGTAGGTTATAGCTCATGAAATCGTAAATTTTAGCCACCGCAAAATTATTTATCTAATTGGTCGAAATAACTATAAATGATAAAAAAATATGGGTTACAGCTCACAAAATTATAAAGTTTGGCATCAACAAAACTTTTTGCTAATGCGTCAAAATGACTATAAATGGCAAAAAACATGGATTAAAATTTATAAAACCATGAATTTTGGAGTCCGCAAAATTATTTCTCTTAGGTCAAAATAAACAAAACTTGTCAAAAATCATGGATTATAGTTCATGAACGTATGAGTGTTTAACTCCACGAAATTATTTGCTAATGGGTTGAAATAAATAAAAAATTGTTAAAAATTATCAGTTATAGCTCCAAATTGTCAAAGTGACTAAAAATGGCCATAATCATGGGTTATAATTCTCGAAATCATGAATTTTGGACTTTGTTAAAATATTTGCCATTGGGTGGAAATCATTATGAATGGCAAGAAAATATGGGTTATAGCTCACGAAATCGTGAAATTTGGACTTTACTAAATGTTTTCCCTTGGGTCAAAATTAACAAAAAATGCACAAAAATCAAGGGTATAGTTCATGAACATAAAGTTTAGACTTTGTGTAATTATTTACCAAGTGAATGAAATGACTAAAAATAGCCAAAAGTCATAGGTTAGCTCACGAAATTTAAAATTCCGACCACCCCAAAATAATTTATCCAATTGGTCGAAACGACTAAAAATAGCAAAATTCATGAGTTATAGCTCATAAAATCATGAATTTTCGCAACAACTAAAGTTTTTTCAATGAGTCAAAATGACTAAAAATGGCAAAAAATAGGATTATAGCTCATGAAATCACGAATTTTAGACTCGGCCAATTTTTTCCCCTTTGGTAAAAAAGAATGAAGTTGAAAAAAAATCATGGATTAAATCTTCTAAAATTATGAATTTTGAACTCCATGAAATTATTTGCTAATGGGTCAAAACAACTAAAAAGGCCAAAAATCAATGGTTATAGTTTATAAAATCGTGAATTTTGACTCCCAGAGATTATTGCTAATGGGTTAAAATGAACAAAAATCATTAAAAGTTATCAGTTATAGCTCATAAAATCAAAATTTTTGGATTGCAAGTAATTTTTTTTACCTTAGGTTGGAATTAATAAAAATTAACAAAAATCATGGATTATAACTCATGAATAAAAATCGTGATTTTGGGACTCCGCAAAGTTTTTTCGTCAATGGGTCAAAACTAATTAAAATGCAAAAACTTATGGGTTGCTCATGAAATTGTGAATTTTAAACTTCATAAAATTATTCTCCAATGAGTTAAAATGATTGAAATTAACCAAAACTCATGGGCTATAGCTCACAAAATTATGAATTTTGGCCACCATAAAGTTATTTACCAATGGGTCAAAATGATTTAAAATGGCCAAAAATCATGGGGTTATAGCTCACAAAATCTATAATTTTGGCCACCACAAAACTATTTATCAGTTGCACAATATGAGAAAAAAGTGGCAAAAAATTAACAGTTATAACTCAAGAAATTATGAATTTTGGACCCCGCGAAACATTTTCCCAATAGCTCAAAATAACTAAAAATAAAAAATAATTGTGGATTATAGCTCACGGAATCATAAATTTTGGACTGGAAGAAATTATTGGCCAAGGGTCAAAGCGAGTAAAAATGACCAAAAGGCATTACTTACAGCTCACGAGATCATGAATTTTAGCCAATGTGAAATTATTTGCCAATGAGTCAAAATAACAAAAAATGGCTAAAAACATTGGTTATAGCTCATAAAATCTAAAATTTTGGCCACCGAAAAAGTATTTATCCAATGGGCCAAAACGATTAAATTTACCAAAAATAAAGGGTTACAGCTCACGAAATTATAATTTTAGCCTTCGCAAAATTTTCTATCAATATGTTGAAACGATTAAAAATGATGGATTGTAGCTCATGAAATTTTGAATTTCTGACTCAACGAAATTATTTACCAATAGGTAGAAACAACTAAATACGATAAAAAAATTGTGGGTTATAGTTTACAAAATCATAAATTTTGGCCATCGTAAAATTATTTTCCAATGGGTTGAAACAGCAAAAAATTGCTAAAAATTATGGGTTATAGCTCACGAAATAAGAACTTTAGCCACTATATAAGTATTTATCCAATGGATTGAAATGACTAAATATGGCTAAAAAATCATTGGTTATAGCTCAGGAAATCTATGGTTGCCTCGAAATTATTTATCTAGTTGCTCGAAATGATTGAAAATGGCAAACAATTATGGGTTATAGATCATGAAATCGTGAGTTTTGGACACATAAAAATCTTCATTAATGGATAGAAATGACTAAAAATAGCCAAAATTATAGGTTATAGCTCATGATATCGTAAATTTTAGCCTCCACAAAATAATTTCTAATATGTCAAAATAAGTAAAATAGTAAAAAATCATGGGTTACAGGTTACAAAATCGTGAGTTTTGGCCACCATGAAATTAAGTAGCCAAATGGTTAAAAATATAAAAATGGCCAAAAACATGGGTTGTATCTCACAAAATTGTGAAGTTTAGCCTCCCCAAAATTATTTACGAAATGAATTAGGCAACTATTCAAAAATACTAGAAAAAGGCCAAAAATCATGGGTAGCTCATAAATTGTGAATTTTGGCAATTCTCTAAAAATTTTAGCTAATATGTTGAAACAACTAAAAATGTTAAAAAATGATGGGTTAAAGCTCATAAAATCGTGAATTTTTTTGCTATCACAAAATAATTTTTCAATGAGTCAAAATAAATAAAATGATAAAAAATCATGGGTTATAGGTCACAAAATCATGAATTTTAGTCACCGTTAAATTAATTAGCCAATTGGTCAAAAAGACTAAAAGTGACCAAAAATTATGGATTACATCTCACGAAATCGTGAAGTTTGGCCTCTGCAAAATTATTTACAACTAGATCGAAATGAATAAAAATAGCAAAAAAATCATGGGTTATAGTTCACAAGATCGTGAATTTTGGGCACTACAATTTTTTTGCCATTGTTTCGAAATGACTAAACAATGCAAAAAATCATGGGTTATAGCTCATGAAAACATGAATTTTTATCTTCACGAAATTATTTACCAATACGTCAAAACGACTAATTAAAATAGCCAAAAATCATAGGTCTATAGCTCATGAAACATGAATTTTGGCCATCGCGAAATTATCTGTGAATGTATCAAAATGATTAAAATTTACCAAAAATCATGGGTTGGTTCACGAAATATTAAATTTTGGACTAAAATTTGCCAAAATTCGCTAGTTATAGCTCATAAAATCATGATCGAATTTTGGATTTGCAAATTTTTTTTCTCTTAGGTCGAAATGAAAGAAAATGGATAAAAGTCGAGGTTATATAGCTCATGAAAACATGAAATTTAAACTCCATAAAATAATTTGCCAATATTCAAAATGACTAATATAGATAAAAAATCGTGAGTTATAGCTCACAAAATTGTAAATTTTGGCCTCCGTAAAACTATTTATCCAATATGTCAAAACGACTATAAAAATTGTCAAAATTCGTGGGATATAAAACAAATTCAAGGCATATGAAAGCTGGTGGACATAGTCTTTAGTCCCACTGGAGTTTAGGCCTTTTAGACATTAATTAGCATTACTCTATTTGCAATTTATTCTTTTTAATAACCTTTTTTTAATCTATCTATTGGGTATACTAAAATAGCTTTGAGGAGTTGAAGCAATGATAAATAACGTCCATCTCTCTACTATTAAATTTATCCTTTTTAACTTATATATCATCATTGCCTATCAATCTTATCAAATTTCAAATTAACAAGCTCTAAACAAAAATCTAAGTGATTTTGCTTATAAACCCATAAGTTTTTTTTACCCTGATTTATTTTTAAACACCACAATCATATGAAAAATAGAGGTCTAAAATTTGAAGTACTAACCTGAGGAAACCCTTCGAACCTGTGAGCAACAATCTCCAGTCCCCTAACCCACTCATCCTCATCGAAGTACAAATCCCCAAAGAAGCCATTGCCGTCCTCCCTCCCACAGCACCACTGCGGCCTGCTCACGTGATTGTCCAGCACCACCATCACCCCCGCCTCCCCCAACCCCCTCACCACCCTCTCATAAACCTCCCTCACCCCCAGCCCCACCATCGCCGGGTTGTTCCTCTCGACGCCCCTCAGCGTCTCGTCGAGCCCTAGAGATTTTAAGGACTTTTCGACCGTCAGGGTCTCGTAGCGGCGGTCGTCGGTCCAGAGGTACGTGGCCCAGGTGAGGCGGACGCAGTTGAAGCCGAGGGAGGGGATGAGGGAGGCGATGAGGTGGAGGGGCTGTTTGTTGAGGCCTTCGGGGATGACGGCGGGCATGTGGCCCACCCAGTTGACGCAGCGGAGCTTCACGCGGTGGTTTGTGGCGGCGTCGACGATCCAGCGGCCGTGGGTCGAGAGGGGGAGGGGTTTCACTTGGTGAGCGAGGAGGAAAGTGAGGAGGAGGTACAAAAATGATAACGTGCTCATTCTGGTTATAATGATGGAGGTAACTAGCAAATAATTGGCAGGGGAACGTGGGGTTTATAGTGAAGAAACGTTTGTGGTTGAGTTTGAGTGGTTTTGGTGCAAGTTAATTGTTAATGTAGGAATCTCGAAGTCAGTACACGTTGAGGAGTTGAAGATGAGATTGTGTGAGTGAGTTTGTTGAGATCATTAGGTACGCGTTTGTAGAAAATGTGCATGTTGAGGAACGTGAACGAGGCGCGGCAATTGGGTTAAGTACGAAGCTCCGATGGTGTGTTTGGTTGATATTTGATGAGGTGTCCTTTTAGACTAAATATGTAGAAATGTTGTGACACAGGTTACATATTTTCATTGATGAACTTGAGTTCGTGTGGAAACACCTCATGTAATGGGTTGATCTATACTATTCACGGATTAGTTCGGAATTTGTGGTTATTATATCAATAGTGGACCACTCTATTCCTATAGTGATGGTTCTAAAATGATCCTTACGGGATTGGTCCAAAAGAAAACTACTTTCAATGGTTAGAATTTGACCCCAAAAAATGCTTTAGTTCAAGCCTTTTTATTTCTTTTTTTGGTCAAACTAAAAACAAACACCAAATTTACAAATTGACAAACACAACCTAATTCTAAAATTTGGATGACTAGACTGCTGGTGGGAAGCTGAGCAAATCCAGAATGTTAAGATAACATGTTCCGTCCCATCCTTCTTGAGTATACTTTTATCTGCTGCAATGATAATTTTATGTACTTCTGAATTGTTTCATTAATTTCTCAGCAGAGAAAGGAAAATATGGATATATATAGCCTTAAATAAGATAACGAAGTGTTTACATACTTTAAGTTTACTGAAATTTTTAGGATATTATGAGTCAAGTTCTAGACTCATTAGCCTAAAATTAGTCTAAAATTAGGGAAAATTAAAAAGTGTCAATGCCCCAAATATGGGAAGCTCATGTGACCTGACCCTCTCTATTTTGGGCCATGTGATTCAGCCCCAAATACATTGTGTATTTGTGTTAATTAAGGCCTCAAAGTTGCTAAGAGAGAAAAAAACCTAGTTGAAGTTACAATCTCACCCTTTGATTTGACCAAACTCGGTAATCGCGCCCCCTCCCCACTCAAGTACTCTCTCTCCCTCTTTCTCTTCTACTGTTGAGGAGCCACCGAAAATTCCCAAACTTCATTTCTGTCATCTTGAATTTCAATCTTGGGTTAGGATTTTCGACATGAAAATGTCGTCGAAGGAAGCGTTGGTTAACGATTTCGAAGTCGTTTATCGTGGTGGATTGCAGGAGAAAGATGAAGCCAAATCACAGTCACCGGACACACTTCGTGAATCATCTAGGAATGAAAGGGATCGATGGTGAATACCATGAATCATCTGGGATTAGAAGCACGGAGGAAATGTCGAAGGCCCTTTTGGTCATGCGAAGGGGTGAAGTATGAGGTCGAGACCAAAAAAGAAGACCAACAAGGGATGGTTCCAACGAATCTAACCCCAAAAAGAAGTAAGTAAGTGCTAGGTTTTTTTTTAATTATAGAACTTAAACCCTTTGCATGTTATCCAATTTAAACTGAGGTTCATGTTATCTAAACTGATTTTTATGTTATCTAAACCAAGGTTCATGTTAATTCTAATTTCATGTTAAGTCTAATTTGATTCGTGTTAAGTCTAATGTCAGTTCATATTAAGTCTAATATTAGTTCATGTTAAGTCTAATGTCAGTTCTTGTTAAGTCTAATACCAATTCATGTTAAGTCTAATTCAACTTGTACATTTGAATTTATTTTAAGGAAAAAAGTTAGTGATGCTGCAAAAATTAGGCTAATTTTCATTATTGGGGCTTGTTACGAATTTATGAAGCATCTTGTCCCAAAGATATGTCAGTGGCATAGGGATGCATATTTTGGATCCATATTTGAGCACTATATTCTATTTGACGTTGTTGCACTTGATCGTCCAACACTTGAGCTGATGCTAAGCTATTATGATGTTGATAATGAAACATTTTCTATCTTTGATGCAAAAACTAAGGAAATAAAAATTGTTAACTTTGACTTAGATTAGGTCCATAATCATATTTTTTCCAATTGATGAGGAAATCATTTGTACTAATCGGGACTTCAAATGCAGAATATGGGTGGAATACTTTGTTAAACTTTTCAAAACTGAAGAGGGGGGGAGGAGGAAAAAAATGGAAAAGCACCAATTAGCCTTCGAAGATATGTTGAAGATCTACTAGCAAGTCTTGTAGAATCAAAAGAAAAGAAGGATATCCAAGACCGTGTTCTGCTACAAATTCTTTATCAGTGCTCGATGATATGATACCCCAGAAGCAGGAAAGATATCCCTAGACTATTACTCAAGTACGTGGATAGCATTGAGAGGGTGAAAAGAGTTACATGGAGTCAATTCATTTATACAGAAATTATTAGAGACATTAAAATTGCTTTGGAGAGCTTGAAGAAGCTAGGGGTTACATATATCCCTGGATGCATGCCATTAATACCCGTAAGTCTCATATTAAGTCTATTTTGATTCATGTTATGTCTAATTTAGTTCATGTTAATCCTAAATCATTTAATGTTATGTGTAAGTTATTTCATGTTAAGTCTAATTGTTTTAATGTTAAAGGTGAATATGGTCAATTTGTAATTGTTGGGATAGTGATTGTATTTTTTTTACAACTTTGATACTACGAGATGACTGGCATAAAGAGATATACATATAGCGACAGATTCAGTCCTCCAATGACAAATTGGGTAGTAGAGGGTGAGAAAGTAGGCTCTTTGAGAAGGAGACAATTAGAGCAAAGGCAAAAGGAGCTTCAATAACTTTACTTGAGAAGCCTATTGTGGAAGTTGGGCCTTGTCTCTCAAAATACCTAGCAAGGAAGTCTCATGGGAGGATTGATGAGGGCTCAAGTCCCAAAAGTAGCAGATTGTCACCCCCAGTACAGGAAAGAAATTATTCCTCATAAGCATAAACGTCTTTTTAGTCAGAAGAGCCCAAAGAGAAAGGTGAAGAATGAGGATGCCAAGAAGAATTACTCAATAGGCTATGTAAGTATCCTGTTAAGTCCAATTTGATTCATATTAAGTTTAATTTTAGTTCATGTTAAGTCTAAATATCAGTTCATGCTATGTCCAATTTGAATAATGTTAAGTCTAGTTTTAGTTCATGTTAAGTCTAATATTAGATCAGTACATGTTAAGTCTACTTTTAATTCATGTTAAGTCCAATTTAATTAATGTTTAAGTCTAATTTAATTCCCGTTAAGTCTAATTATATTTCTTGTTAAGTCTAACTTCAATTCCTATTAAGTCTAATATCATGGTAAGTCCAATTTAATTCCTGTAAGTCTAAGTTCAGTTCATGTTAAGTCTATATCAGTTCATGTTAAGTCCAAATTAATTAATGTTAAGTCTAATTTATTTTCTGCTGAGTCTAACTTCAGTTCTTGTTAAGTCTAATATCATGTTAAGTCCAATTTAATTCATGTTAAGTCTAACTTTAGTTCCTGTTAAGTCTAATTTAATTAATGTTAAGTCTAATTTATTTCATGTTAAGTCTAATTTATTTCATGTTAAGTCTAACTCATTTCTATTAAGTCTAACTCATTTCATGTTAACTGTAAACCATTTCCATGTTATGTATAATCCTAATTTCTATTAATCTCTTAAAAAACTCAGATCATTGTAAAGCATATTGACAATTCTTTCAAAAAGGAAGATGAGGTGGAGACTCTACCTATTGAAAAGCAACTAATGTCCTGGAGAAATTTTGCTAAATTTTGCAGACGATTACTCTGTGTCACAAAACACAAGAATAGTATATATTGTAAAGCATTCATAATTGAGAATAGTAGACTCAACAGAATAGTGGAAGCTTTTGGAAGAAGTGATGATGTTATAGACCCGGTGGTGCTGAAGGGAAATATTAAGAAGAAAATTGCATAAAATAGTAAGTTGAAGCTTTTATGTTAAGTCTAATTTCAGTTCATGTTAAATCTAATTTCACTTCATGTTAAGTCTAATTTTTATGTTTATTCTATTGCTGGTCATGTATAATTCTAATTTCTTTTTAATTACTACCCTTATATTACTTGGATTACAACATTCACTCTACTCCCACGACCCAGAATATTACATGCTATTTTTGACATTTTTTGAAAAATATACCACCATCGGCATAAAGCATCTATTGATTCCTATGGTCAGGAACGATCACTGGCATCTAGCTGAAGTCCTTTTGAAATAAAAAGTCGTCAGACATTATAGTTCAGCTGGCCACTCATCTTACATGGAACCTGTTAACAAAATCATAAATTTTTTGGACCTCATGAAACTTGATTTTGATAAAACAAAGGTGCGCAGAGAATTCAGATATCAAGCCATCAAATGCGAGCAACAAAGAGGGAGGTTAGTATCATGATTAAATTCTCTATCTAAAGAAATAGCGAAAAAGTAATTTCATATTCTCACATCGTAACTATGATTATGGTACTGTAAGGACCGTGAAATTTTGATACTAGTTAAAATAATTTTTTAGTATTTTAAAATATTTAATTATTATTTTTAAAAGAGTATTTGTATTTTTCTCAATTTCCTATAATTTTCTACGATTTAAAAACCAAATTTTATATTTATTTAAATGGTTTTAATATTTATAAATTTATTTCGTGTAGTAAAATTTTCTAGAATTAATTTGTTGTGTTATCGGTACTATTATGTAATATTTTAAATAATATATTGTGTTATTAATATTATTACAAATTATTTCATATAATACATAGTATTATTAATTACGTGTTTTTAGTATAATTTATTGTATTATTTTTATTATTGCATATTATCTATCATATTAGTATAACTAGTACGTTTTACTGTCTACGTAATTATCCCATAATTATTTGGTTTTAAATTTAAGTAAAAATATTTTATTATTAATTATTCTTGTTTAATTATACAATATGGGTATATTTCGACTATTTCATATCAATTTTTGTATTGGCACAACATGTACGTTATTAATTGTAGATAATTATTCTGTAATTAGTTTAATTTTTAAATACCTACAATTATTTATTTTAATTAATTTAGTTAAATACCTAAACCCTAACCCTAATTTTAAATCCTATATATATATATAAATAAACCCCTCTCTCCCTCTACTGTTCATCACCCTCAGCCGCCGCCCCCTTTTCTATTTCTCTCTCCTCTTCATCCCTCAAAGCAACCCACGCCAGCTGAGCTCCACCTCCATCTCCGATCAACTCTCGAGTTTGCCGGCCACCGCATCCGCCTCCCGACCTCAGACCATCACCGCCCTGTTCGCGTCGCCGGAGAACCGCCACCCATCATCATCTCCTTCTCTCTCACCCACCTTCGCTACACCCCTGAGCCACCGTCGACGAGCTCCTCGTCGCCGTTCACGACCATCATCCTCTCCGACCACTGCCCTCGTCGACCGCCTCGCAGCCACCTCCACTCTCCCATCCAGCAACCGACCTCCCCCACAAGCACCTCCGGCCACCCCTTGTCGGAACCTGCAGAACCCCTGTCCGCACCAGATCCGCATCAGCCTCGAGATCGTCACAGCCCTCGCCCAACTCCGGCGACTGTAGATCTGAGCTCCGTCCAACACCGCTACCTTCATCCCACTCGAACCACCGACGTCGCAGTTCAGATACACCGCTCGATCAACTTCAGATCCGCCGTTGACTGTGCCGTTCAGATCCGTCGTACCGCATCCGTAGTGGCATCGCCGCCTCGTCATCAGACCCCACGGTCTCGCAGGCAAGATCCTACTCCTCTTGACTTGTCAATTCAATTTTAGACATTTGAATTGATTATATGCATGTTAGACTGCAATATGATTATGCTATAAGATGATTTCTGTGGTATGTTACTACCTGCGTGGAATTGATTGACATGAATGACCGTGTGGAGTCTTGTTGTTATATCACCTAGTTGTTATCCAATAGGAAACTGTACATGAAAACGACTTCTGTCAAAGTATGATCTATAGGCGAGGTTTTAAAGCATGGCTGTACCCTTGATACCGATGTCCCGGTATGAGGTTTCCTTGATTATTATTATTATGGTATTAGCTGGATGATGCACACTTGATCGGACATGTTATGAGTCACGGTTGTTTTCATAGTTTTACAGAAGTTGATCCATGGTTACCCTGTGGTTAGTGCATAACATTTCATGTACAGTTACTTAATTAATCTGACAAACATGGGGTTTAAAGGGGAATTGGATGAAGAATATACCATTTATATAAACGGGCACATGCGCTTTCCTGTTATCGTGTTATTGTGTTATCGAGATATTTGGGCCAGAGGGCCAAGACTTGACTGGAAGGCGGCCCCCGGATAAGGCTTAAGGGGACCCGATTATATATTTGAAAATATTCTTCCCCAATTCAAATAACTTGTAAAACAAGAATAATATGCTTGAGTGACTTGATGGACCTTGTTGGTTATGTTGAGATGTGGACCGGTTGTATCTCTGTTCGGGATTAATATTTAATTGTCTATAATTTGAGACATAAGGTATATACATGAGGGTTTCCTTGTTTGGATTATTTCGCTCGACGTACTACGTCTCAACTTGTAGATTTTTAAATATTAATTCCATCTAGTTGTATTACCCGGTTATGTGGATGATTATAGGATGGCTAGCTGTATGATCTTGTTACTCGGATGTTTATGTTTTCTCCTGATTGTTATACTCTAGTGATGGATTGTATCTAGCTTGTTAGTATTTCAGTTGCATACTTCTATTGTTACTACTATCATCACATGTTTCTATTTCTGTTATCGCTTTGGTCACTCTTCTATTATTATTACTACTATTGCATCTGTTATTGCATTGGTCATTCGACCGTTCCTATTTTCTTTGTGGGGTCGGGTCTTGCCGTGCATCATGCACCTGACGTACACCTGTTTTCTCTGGTGTACGTCAGACTTAGGAGAAGAACAGGTTCAGCAGGAGCCAGAGGATTCACAACAGGAGTACCTTGAAGACGGTGTAGCAGAAGAAGCTGAAGCTTAGTCATTTGATTTTAGTTTTCTTTTTATAGCATTTCTTTCCGCTGGATCATTGTATTTTATATTTTTAGTATTTCGTTCAGATAGTCTTGTATAAGGGCATGTTTGACCCGCATTTTATGTCTGGGATGATATTCATTTGTGATATGTATTATTTTATTTTGAGTTGTCTTTATATTCTTGCTATTGTGATCGGGGACCTGTGACTTCGCATTGTTTTATTTCCAGACGCTTAGCGTATTAGATTGAGAAGAAGAGGTCTAGCACTTATCTCTCCTCAGTCTAATACGTCGCGGGCTTGTTCACGTTCCGATTCCCGGGTATTTTGGGAAGCGGGGCGTGACAGGTACCTTTATATGCAGGCAATAATTCTTGGCCGCTCCACATTGCTCATGACTCCTGCCAATGACCCCCCTGAAGTTATGCGGACAAGACTTATTGTAGAGATACTAATTGATGGATGTGAATAAAGAAAGAAAGACGGAACACTACACGAAGATGATCTGAGTTTATAAGTAAAGATGTATATTTAAGTCTAAAAATATATGTGTATTTAATAGGAAATGACTAACATTTAACATGATGTGATATTTAATTCCTGTTAAGTCTAATTCTATTTCTACTAAGTCTAAATTATTTCATGTTAAGTTTAATTTCATGTTAAGTCCAACTTGATTCGTATTAAGTCTAATTTTAGTTCATGTTAAATCTAATTTTAGTTCATGTTAAGTCTAATTCTATTTCTAGTAAGTCTAAATTATTTCATGTTACGTCTAATTTCATGTTAAGTCCAATTTGATTCATGTTAAGTCTAATATTAGTTCCTGTTATGTGAAATACCAGTTCATGTTAAGTCCAACTTGA
>BQKN01064207.1:55926-70764 GCA_022839385.1 Asparagus kiusianus
TTCTAGTTATTGTGTGTTGCTCGAAGAAGCTTCCGCCGCGCACAACAGTGTGCATGTCTTGTGTTTGTGGATGTACAGGTAAAGGTAATATTGTATACATGACGTAAGTTGTAACTAAAAATATATGTACGTACCAGTGAGAGAGCATGTTAGATCGTTTGTGTTGATGATTTAAGCAGTTATTGTGATATGTACATTCTAAAACTTATGGAGACTGAACTTCGGATATATTGAAAATCTATAACATATACATCTCATCTGATAATATAGAAGTGAACAGTTTCTTACAATCTTATAACCTTACTATCTTGAATTGTTAAACTGTGAAAGTGATAAAAACAATTTACATCACCAATATGGATGATCAATTATGTAAAGTTTAAACCACTATGTTCAAAAGAAAAAAAATTAGAGATGTGGTTGAGCTATGTACAAGATTAATATATAAGAAATAAGAATCGCAAAAAGAACTTCGCCATTGCCAGGCTCTGCAATAACAGAAAATTAGAAGGTCTAAACTACAAAACACCAGACAGCACCGTCATCTAACAAAATCCGTCGTCAACGGAAATCTAAATCCAACGGTCAGGATCTCTCCTCCGCCTCCTCTGCCTAATATATATATTAAAAAAAAAATCCTGATTCCAGATCCTGGTCTCTCTCAAAACATCTCACTGTAAAAAATTTCATCTTCGCTTCACCGGGGAAAATAAAAATAAAAATTCGGCGATCTCTGTGCGATGGCGGATCATGCGGAGGAATCGAAGGGCGAATCTTTGATCGAGAAGATCGAGGACAAGTTCCACAGCCACGATTCATCGTCGTCATCGTCGGATTCGGACAACGAGAAGCCGAAGAAATCGGAGAAGAAATCGGAGGAGGCCGAATCTTCTTCGATCAAGGACAAGATCTGGCGACTTTTTGGGCGGGAAAAGCCCGTTCACAAGGTTTTAGGCGGTGGAAAGCGTATGGATCGGATCTAAACCCTAACTCCGTTTATTAACTGTTTAGATTCATTTTTTTTTTCGCGTTTAAAATTTGGGGATTAGGTTGGATCTGGCGAGATTTTATTCGATGAGGTTAGATTGAGCTGAGATCTGAGAAAAAAGTGAATATTTATAAGCATTTTAACTAATATTATAGCATATTAGATCGAAATATAGTTCTTTTTCTACAGTTTATAGCAGAGTAGTACAGATTTTGGGTTGAAAATAAACCAGCTTGGATTTTTTGAGTGTATGAATGATTTTGGAAGTGTGTGGACTCAGGGGAAAAAATCTAAGTGAAAAAATGGGTTTAAAAAAAACCTATTTGTAATTGTTTTTTATTGGTATGCTTTTTGCTATCCTTTGGTGATGTTAATTTGTTCATGATAATTGTTTGCTATGCTGTTTAGTGATTGTGATTGATGCATTTGTTGGGTTGTATTATTCGTCATTTGGTGAAAATGTTGGAATATTCTTTCACCTTCTCACTATTGGAACCCTAATTTATTCTTTTAAGGTTATGGTCTATTAATTTATCTATTTTCAGGTAGAGTTCTTAAGTATGAAAAATGTCTAATATGTATATTATTTGGATGTGAAATCCTAAATTCAATTTGCTCTCAGTTGATTCCTTCTTGCCTTAATAGAAGGTTGATGAACATATAAGACCCACAACAAGATAAACACAATTGGGTCTTTGACCTTGCAAACCCTAAATTAGCTCTTGATCTAGAATAAGTATGTTACTATTAACTGGGAGTAGAACTATTAGTTAGTTTGTTCTGAAGGCTAATGTTTGGGGAGCCATAATTGGTTCAGCTGCTGATGTCTTCCTATGGAGGAATAAGAAGATCTCGGCCAGTGTCCTTGGTGGGGCCACTGCTATCTGGGTTCTTTTCGAGCTGCTTGAGTACCACTTGCTCAGCTTGGTCTGCCACTGCCTCATTCTTTCACTTGCAGTCCTCTTCCTCTGGTCAAATGCCACCACTTTCATCAACAAGTGAGACATCATCTCCTTCCCCTAGCAATTTCATCTGTTTAAAATTCAGGACATATTACTTAGGGTGCCAATTTTGACTTTGTTTCCAGGTCTCCACCTCACATCCCTGAGGTGAGCATTCCCGAGGACCTGACTGTGAACATTGCACTCTCCCTGAGATACGATATCAACAGGGGTTTGGCTGTTCTGAGGTCAATTGCATCTGGAAAGGATCTCAAGAAGTTTATTATTGTATGTTGGTTCATGTCTTCTTGCAGTATTTGTTGTGCACTAGAGAGCCTTGTGGATTTGGTTTTTTTGGTTATGCTAATGATACTTGGTTTTTGCAGGTGATTACTGGTTTGTGGCTACTCTCTGTTCTCGGAGGCTGCTGCAATTTCTTGACCTTACTTTACATAAGTAATGCTCTTTGCCTTGTCTTCATAATTTTCTTTTCAGTTTTTTCATTTGAGATGGTTTGTTCATGTGCAATGGAAGTCATCAAATGTACTAACTAGCGATAAGGTCACAATTGTTGGGGAAATGATTACTTGATGTAGGCCTAAGAAAACACTTGGAAACTGTTGAGAAGAACGCGATAATGATCAACTTAGTGGAGGAGTTAGTCCTCAACGAACTGAGTGAAAAGAGTATCATTCATGTAGCCAACACCAAGAATTTGGGATAAAGGCATTTTAACTGTTCTCATTTCGGTTCTATGTTCTTTTGTCTTGACTGATTTTTTACTTCTATGAAAAAAACAGCATTTGTCTTGCTGCACACAGTACCTGTCCTGTACGAGAAATACGAGGACAAAGTCGACTCATTTGGAGAGAAAGCAACTGCAGAGTTCAAGAAGCACTATGCTGTGGTTCATGCCAAGTATTTGAGCAAGATCCCAAGGGCACCATTGAAGGATAAGAAGCTACACTAGGAAGGGAGAAGGTACTCGTGGTTGTATTTGGTTCTGATGGTTATTGGCATGGCAAGTTATCATGACTGTTTTGTTGTTTCTCCTCGTCATTGTTGTATTTTGTGACTGGTTTCTCTTGTCCGGATAACTCTAGTATGATTAGTGGTACGATTCAAATATTTTGTGACATGGATCGTATTGTTGCTTATACATTCTATATGCTTGTATGCCTTTTTTACTTATTGTGACTTTGCTATCATTTTCATGTTGCGATGTTTACTGAAGGATGCATGCTTTTTGCTGTTGGAATGAGGTTCGAAGCTTAAATTTGAACATTTCTGGGGTGGTTCAACGATATTGTGTTTTTAATGATTTTGTAATGTTATGATATTTCCTGTAGATGTCTATATGCACTCCTGATCCATGACCTTGTTTAGTTGAATGTGTGTAGTCTGCATGATGCAGCAGCGTGATTGATGGTTTGAGCACGTTTGAGTGCACGCAACGTTGCATGATTTCCTGATGTTTGGACTTCAATTGCATCACTTGGACTTTAGTTGCATCACTGATTGTCGTTGGAGCTTCTAATGAACAGGTTTCACTGAATAAGTGCCGTGGAGTTGACAGAAATTATAATCACTTTTCAATTTTATGGTAAATAGTTTCAAGCGACTGTATATGATGAATTCAATTCACCATGTTGCTGATTTTGTCAGACGTGGGACACATTCCTCACGTGTATGAATATTAGGAAATTGTTCGAAGGTACAGGGCTTGAATATTTGAAAATTTGAGCGATCATACTTTCAGCGGTTTTTTAGTGATATGTTTTGCTCACGAAAGTTTTGATGTTGTTTTGGAGTCCAAGAAATCTAGTGACTTCATCATTGAGACCTGTCTCTGGCGTCAAGGATGGGCATTTGATTATGTTCAATGGTAACGGAGAGGATTCAACATGATGAGCTCGGTGCTCTTAGTCCAGTCTAAGGCTTTCGATCTGAAAATGAAATAAGAAAACAAAGCTTTTCTGAGGAGAAAATCGCATACGACGCCATTGAATACACGATTTATTACTTATGCAGGATTATACACCAAGCGGATCCCGTTCGCATTTGTAATTTGGGTTTGTGACGATTTTAAAGTTTGATTGAGTCGAAATTTGTTAGCACTTTCGGATCACATCACACACAGCTTTTTTTTTTCTTTTTCGGTGGTGGTCATAGATCAACAAACTAGATCCTTTCTACGACAAGTAATACAACCAAATATAGAATGAGTGTTTCCAACATCAAAACATAAAAATTAAAAATAAAAATGAAACATTAGCATGAATAAACCATATGGCATCATGAATGCTGAACAAAAGGAACTCTCTTTTTACAACAAATAATGCGGCCAAAATTAAAATACACTGCTTTCGATATGAGCAAATGAAATATCGACTAAAACGAATTACAGCAAAAGACAAATTGACCTCCAAACTTGCATCGTAAATTACTACTATCAGTACCTTGAAGGCATTCTGGTGGGGTCATACCTTGCTGCTGATGGAGAGAAGGAAGAATTGAGCGGAACTGTTGCGAATTCAGAATCGATCTGCTCAAAAGGTTTCTGGTGTCTCAAAGGAAGGGACTGGTTTGTTGAATAATTTGAAGTTGGGGGTTTATAGTTACTAGGTAACTTCGTAGAGCTTGTGCTTCCTTCTTTAGGGGTTGAAGACAGTCGAGCAGCTTCTTCAGATTCCTTCCTCTCCCGTTCCTCTGTTTCTTTGAGAAGAAAGTCAACCCATAGATCCGCAAATGACTGATGAAGTACAAGGACAGTTAGAAACTTGGACATTTATACTAGTTTGAAGATTTTGGTGCAATATTGATGTTAAAGGCTCTTAATGAATTTCAAAGCTCAACATTTTTCTAAGATTTATACTTTTGCCCATCATTGCTATCTGTTACTGTGCAATATAGTATGATATCTGACAGAAAGCAAAACACCTTCTGCGCCTTTGAGGTTTACTAATTCTTCGATAATTTATCAGAAGTCTTGGGAAGCATTATTACAGAGATGTGATTATCTACCATACCATAATAAGTTTAGAATAAATTGGGACTGGTGCGTCTATTCACACTGTTGACTATTGCTGATGTGACACATTTAAGCTGTTAGCTATGATCTCGATATGTTGATGATATATATTGTAGCAGTCAGGATGTGTGCCACATCAGCGATTTGACACGATAGCTATGGAAGTTGCTCATAATTTTATTATCACTTTGTGGGAGAAAATGTCTGAATTCATAATCCCATGTTACTACACTTTTACAGACCTCTCCAAGTTGAGGCAGTGGGCAAAATCCTATGGAACAATTTGTGACAATATTCTTTTGAAAGTGTAAAACAGTAAAATTAAACGGAAATGCCAGGGTGCTGAAAAAAAAACAACCTGGTTATCAGAAGCATGAGAAGATGCTTCGGGTGAACTCCCTCCCAAGATGCCTCCAACCAGGCGTCCTGGTAGACCTAACACACCTCGAACTACGCCTTTCCCTGCAGCACTCTGAGCAAAACCAATTCTCTGCTTCTCTTCCTCAGAAAATCCTAACATACGAACCATAAGATCCAGAACCTGGGAGAAAAAATTGTACAGTTTGCAAATCACATTCACATTCATGTAGAAGTAGCATGCTTGATCCTCATCCACTCACCAAATAACATGTTTGGATAAAACTTAGATTTTAGAAATGGAAAGGGTAAATACCTCTTTGCTATGATTCCTCTGAAAATATGTCACCAATAATTTGATCACGATGCGCCTGCCATATTATAATCAGCTATCCATCATTTGAATTTTGTGATTAATTGCTAACAGGAACAGAGAGGAATCTAAGCTAATATTGTCAAATAAACCAAAGAGTGCTTGCAGAACAAACTTCATTGCGCTGACTGCCATGCCCCGGGCGCGATGTAAGTCCAACACTGTAACTCCCGTCCTGGGGGCTGGGGGTGCTCTTGCATAAGCACACTTTAACTGAAGAGTTGTTTGGCTAATCAACTGCCCTAAAATGGTTAAGTATTGTTGCACTTGGTTCCCTAGGCTTACTATTTAAACCCATCATTACATCCTCACACAATCAATGTGGGACTATTGCTAAGGGCGTTACACTGACCCATCAATCAAAATGCAGTGTTGAACTGTATGCTCTTTGTAAAAAGGATACCACAAAAAGCCACCAACCACAAACGTGCCATATCCCACAAAAAACCAGTTATGCAGCTACATGAAAGCAGGACCTGTTCAACTTAGGGATATTAGTGGCAAATTGATAAACAAAGGACATGTAGTCAGGATGTAGCCTTTCCCTATCAAACTAGATTTGCAGCCATCTAAATAAATGTTAAAACCAAATGTCTCTTCGCTACACTGTTCCTAAGTAATCACCTAGCGAGGGTTGATCACGCTTCGAATATCATAAGCCTAACCTCTAATCCACCATCAATTACCTAGCTCTCCTCTGGCCTGTCACATAGCTGAGCTTGAAAAGCTGTGGGTAACTGAAAGAAGATCAGGGCCTGGCTTTCAAGAATTATTTAATATCTTGCACCTTTTTTCATGCTCTGCACTAGTGAGTAGTGATCTAAGATCAATAGAGTTAATAACCTAACCAATGAGAAGGGATATGAAAGAGCGCACTGATATTCAGACCCTGAAACCAGACCTTAGGAGAATTTGTTCTCGCGGTTAGGACAAATTGTTGCGTATTCTCAAGAGCCATAACTGTTAGATTAGAGAAAACTGCATTTCAAACCTCTCAATTGTTGAGAAGCAGTAATGGGTATATAGTGGGTGTTCAGTCTCTCGGTTGATGGGTAAATAACAGGATATATCTGTTGGGATATTTCTAATACAGGCCCAACAAGATGAATTGTCCTTGAGATTTTAGAGTCAGCATCTAATACCTGATTTCAGCCCATCCACTTGGAAGTGCAACCTAATCACACCTCAAATTGGATTGAGCTTAGCAGGGGCCAGGGCCCAGCCTGGTAGTGCTAATTATAATATTTACATATAAAACATGAAAGGGTGAAAAGAGATATCTATCTCCCCAATTATGAAACAACTGATATTAAAAGTCTCTATATACTGCTACTTGGTGCTCATGCAAGCACCATTTCACTCTGTTTTTTATAATCCTGAGTTTAATAACATATGCATCTTAGAGGTAACATTTGATGAACACAACTAGTAGAAAACAAGTCCCCACAGCAAGGCTGCAAATTTTGTTAACAAACCTTTATAACTTCAATCTTACAAGATAAAATATTGCACAAAAAAATATAAAATTGTTTTGCTCGAATTATAAAAGCAAAGTTGTCATAAGTACCTGTCAACATAATTATCTGAATCCAGTGACATCCTATTTAGTCTTGTCATATTCTGCTCAAGTGCACGCCGCAACTTCGAATTGTCCTCCTCCAGCTTCTGTATGGCACATTTACCATCTGATAACATTCTTTCTGCATGTGAAAGCTTACCAAGTATTTCTTCCTTTTCCCTTTTAGATATTTCCAGCCCTTCACTTACAGCCTAAAATATAAAAGGACACTTATTATCAAACTATACTTTCCAGATACTATGATTAGACAACTCAATTCTAGGTTGTAAAAGTACTAAAAAAGGACGCAATTCCCCCATGGAATTAATGAAAGAGAGCAGAGTGAGGAATCTTTATACACAGCATCAGATTAAAGTGTCAGCAGAGAGACCATATCCAGACAATTCACTGATACTCAGAGGATAAATTAAATGGCAGCACGTACATGTTCGATGGTGCATTATTTTGATATATTAAAGGACAACAGCCTTATCAATACTTAAAAATTTCCACACAGACCATTGAATATGTCGTTAGCTCTGCAGGAATGCAGAATGAATGATAATGGGCTCGGCTGGCACAATGTGCTTGAAGCACAGACCAACTTAGGACGTAGATGAGTCCAAACTTTGCCCGAGCAAGGATCAGAAGCGATTCTTAGGAATACCTCTTAATTAGATTGATTTTGATACTTGTAGACGAATCTGACTTGTTTTGAGAGAAGATCGTCAGCCAAAAAAGTAGTAAAAATAAGTTTCAACTCATAAGCGGAGCTGTCAGAATGACCCCAACAGAAAGATGGACAGGCAAGTTTACACCTTGAAAGTTTAGGACACATCCATCTGCAACTTTATAATTGTAACACTGTTGGAGACTTGGGAGGAATTAGATCTAGAGAATTGTTTTGCAATACTCATGTATCATGATCATGCTTGTAGGGATGCACAAACACCAAACATCAGATCCCTTTGGATTATACTGTGTATACAATAGATAAAAAAGTACAGTAGAGTATGATAATCAATTATATCTCAAATGCAGGGCTATGAACATACCTTCAATGTTTCAGAAAGTTTTGCTGATTCTTCTCTTGCCACAGCCAAATCTCTTCCTAATCGTTCCTACCAGAAGATAAAGGCACATACATAAGTATTAAAAATTTTGCAAAAGAGAAGAAATTAGATGATCCTCTCAGCCTAATAAGGATTTAACATAAAAAGTTCAAGACTTGGTTGTGAACCTTCATACCTTGGCTTCACTTTCAGCGTAATACTGGCCAAGTGCAGTTTGAAGATTTTGAAGTTCAATGTTCTTCGAATCAACTATGCTCATGCAGTTTGCAAGTTTTTCCCTCAAGTTATTAATCATTTCGCTTGATTTCTGAAGCTCATCACTTTTAAACTTCATAATTTCTTCTTTGCTTGCTGTTTCCTGCTTTAAAGCTCTTTCCAACTGCAGAATGTGAGCTCTTTGATAATTAGCAGTTGCCCGAAGTTCCTCGATGACCTTGCTGTCCTCATCCATCTTATCTGATTCTTCAAGTTCCTAGACAATACCGTAGTAGAAGAAACCATCTTCAATTTGACTGCAGAACGTTCGAAGAGAAAAACCTCGCTAAGTGTACACCCAATCCCAAAAGCATCAGCATATGCAAAACACAAGACAGATGCTGAGACTAATGGAATTACAATCAGCATAGACTAGGCAACTTACTTCAACCAGGCATTGGACAAAATTTTAATTTGAGAATTGCAAAATATTGCTTGCTAACTCATAAAACAACTTCTCGAGAGAGGCTTATAATCAGTAAGATATACTAAGATAGAAAGCCATGCAAACCTAGGCAGCATGGATACGGGTGCGCACACGGACACAGACACAGTTATGGACACGGGACACGGCAAATTTGTAAAATGTAGGATACAAGGACACGGCTATATATATACAGTTTATATTAGATTATTGAATTAAAATACCTATAACATTTGTATGTTTCTTGTATTATCTATAACAATTAAGAATCAAGTTAAATAAAACTAAGAATAAGGTTTAGCAATAAAAGTTTATTTTTGACCGTATGGGATAATACAATATGGTATTCTTCAAGCTAAGTAATGGGTTTCAGTTTTTGAGTTCAAAAATCAATTGGGTTTGAACCCAATATGACCAAAGAAGCTAGTTCAGGGTATAACTAATAGGGCAATCGGGTTTTGTTTTGAACCGCATGTGTCCATGGCGTGCCTGCGGAGAGTCCGTGTCGGGCACGTGTTGGACAAGAACATGGCATCCAATATGTCGTGTCCAAGTAATCTGGATGCAAACCAATAACATCTAGTTGGTAGAAAATCATTAAACATCCAGTTTGCTTCTATGTAACAAGCTGAGCATCTGCCCATATCATTATAATTTTGCAACAACTAGGAGAGCAAATTTAAACTGGAAGAAAACTAGCCATATGAGCTATCACACAATCAGCTTTTTTATTTATGATTTATACTTACAAGGGGAGAAAATCAGAATAAGAGAATTCTATCAGGTTAATTCAAGTGAATGAAGTGACTCTATGCAAACAGAAAAATGCAATCTGGACCCTGAGAATCTGAGAAATACTAAATAGTGGTCATAGCTATAAGATGTTTCTGCAGAGCAGTAACTACACGGTGATAACATGAATAGTAAATGAAGATCAAAATAATAAATACCTTCTCTAGCAAATGCTGCTTGAGCCGATCCAATTCTTGCAATGCTTTATCCCGTTCTTTGGAGGTCTGTTCCAAACTTTCCTTCAACTTCCACATAGATAATTCCATATCTTCAGTCGCTTTCTACATTTAATTATAGACAAGAAGAAACTAGGTCAACAAACTCTGTGTGAGAGACTTGGATTAAAGATGTTACACTACATAAATGGAAGAGGATTAAAACTTCGTTGCCATTGGATAGCTTCAGATTTGTGCAAATGTGCTAAATACAATACAAACCAAAAGAAGCAGCATGAATCTAGAAGCCCATGTAATGGCTACAAAGAGGTGCTTGAAAAATGCTAGGTAGGCATCTAGACCTCCTATATCACCTCCCCAAACTCAAGAATCTAGAAAGGTCAAGATGAGTATACATGTGGAGAACTGGATTCAAGTCTTACTACGCACAAGATATAGTCAGGGTGAAAAGTTATGCATATCCCCCAAAGTATACAAACCAAAAGATAATATATAGATAAGACAGTGTCAAAAACAAATAGAAGAGAGACATCATTCGTGGCCCTAAAAGGAAAGGACTCCACAACACGGTGCAGAGAGATCTAAACAATAGCGTACAATAATGTTAAGATGTCATACATTGTTTCTACGACATAAGTCCCACAGAGGAAAGCTGCAATCACATAACAAAACCACTTAATCAACAATGCCTTAGAGATTATGCACGACAGAAATGGCAGTAAACAAACAAGAAAGATTCAATCAGAAAACAAGTTCCACTTGCCACTACTTTGAATCTCAATGATAATTACAGAAACAAAGAACTGATCAACAGAGCAAGCATAATGTTGTCTGGTCAAGTGATTGCAAAATCTCACTAACAACACTGCACTATGGGTAAGCCATACTACAAATTATTGAATGAGGTAGGGAAAGGGGAGGGAGTGGCTTGAAAAAAAAAGGCAGGAAGAAAAGAATTCATGAACCATTGTGAATATGTAAACAGTTAATTGCTGAAGGTATTCAAGTGATCCAATAAGGGGGGAAAACTTGGAAGGAATTTATATTCATTTCCAATAATTTCATACATGTCTATGATAATTTAGGAAGGTTGTTATTTAGTCCTTTCCAAAGTTTTTCTTGATAGCATATATACGCTATAAGCTCTTTTTTCAACGTCACATCCAAAGTTGAACAACTAATTACGTTACTAATAGAGCTGAAAAGACTATTTATCACGCAGCTACTTAGTTTCAAGATAAGAAATAGATTTTCAATTAAATTAGAATTCACCTTTAATCTATTAAATTAGCATGAAGCTACTTTTCAGAACAAGTACATTATGATGTGAACAAGCGTAGTTGCCTCTCTAGCTATGTTGCACGGGTACAGGTGTAGGTGCAGACACTGACACGGGTGAGGATATGTGACACCAAATTTGTAAATTGTAGGATACATGGACACAACTATATGTATACATATTAATAATTTATATGATATCGATATTGTTTTTCATTCACATGTTATGAGAACTAAAATCTCAATAAAAGTTTTTATGTTTCTTTCATGGATAAGATTATAAATTGAAAAACCACTCCTTTTTTAACTAGATACTCAAACTACCCTTACTTATGAACTGGTGATGGGATGAAACAAACCCGAGTTGAGTCCAATGAGTTGTGGAAATTTGAGGGGAAGTGTAAGATATACGTCCAAGAAGTGTATCACGAGCGTTTTAAAGTAAAATATGTATTATATAATTCCATACACATCCGAGTAAGTGTATGTATACTCAAGAAGTGTCTAAGGAATGTCGGACATGAACACAGATACGTGAAGTATCGGACACGGACACAGATACGTGAAGTGACACAGATACGGGCGTCCAGATCAAGTGTCCGGTAACCTAGCTCTCTAGCTAACACTCAACATGACGCATTAGAAAAGAAGTTTTTCTAAGGTACAATGCATTCATCCTGACAGAGATTACTGCATACATACAAAAACATTCTCTAAAGATAATCAATACAACAAAAATAAAAATTGCAATTTTCAAATGATGGTACAAACTCCTCAGCAAAACAAATCAGGATTTAAGAAAATGTCATAGAAGGTAATGAGTGGAATTTCCTATGAACTGCTGCCAAACCCTTAACCATAAAAAAAACAGAGACCTTATTGATGGTGTTAAGGCTACTGACTAGAGGTAATTAATTAAACTACTAGTTAAGGATGAGATCAAGAGCTATACCAAAAGATTGGTAGCCTTGTGGTTGCAAATATATGTTTTTTTCGCCATTGATATGAATATTACCAATATTACAGTAATACGTTAGACTTGTTTCAAGACTTCTAAGCAATCCACGCTCATCATCGATAAACAAGCTGCCAAAAAGGAAAGAGGACCTACCTCAATCAATTCACTTGTATTCTTATCAATAAATTCGGGATCATTAGCAGCAATACTTTCTGACCTGCTGCGAAGATTTAGAGTTACCTCAAGTTCGTTCTTCTCCATCTACAAAAAATATAGAGGTGGAATGAGTTGATTGACTATTGACCCATGCAGTTCAAAAAAGAAAACAAGGAGAGGCAATTTGAGGAGATAATAGATTTAGAATGGTCCTGATTTAGTGTAGGATATAATTAACTGACATAAGAATGTTTCACTAAGAGTCTAAGAGAGCCAACCTTAAGCTTGGCATTGTCTTCTTCTAATACTGAGACCTTTCTTTCCAAATTTCTCAAAGAATCATTTAGATCTTCTTCCATATTCCTCCTACTAAGTTCCACTTGCAGTAGTCTCAATTCCGTGATTTTCTCCTTCAGCTCTTCTTGTAATTCTTTCATATCAGTAAAGATCTGCAGTTAGATACCAAGACATTGTGCCATGAGTTAACAGAGACAGTAATGGAATGAATAAGAAAAATAAAATAGAACAAGATATTATTGACAAGAAAACAGTGTTTTGAATGTCGCATGGAAAATTTCCATATCAGATGGCGGATATGGGGGATATCTCGGAGATATTTAATACATATAGGGGTGTCACTATATATTTAACGTAGATATTCATACTTGATGTACGAAAGAATGGAGCTATTGAGAAAGGTGGTATCTTTTGCAAAAGTCTCGATTGAGCCACAATTCTTCTTTTAGGCAGATATTTGTTTGTTGTAGGCCTCAACAGAACCGTAAATCCAAACCAATCTTTAAAGTAAATAAAACTCTGAATCAACATTGCAACATTTCAGCCAATATTTTTACGCTGAAAGCCTGCAATGTTGCCTAATGCATCAAGAAAATATTGACATGTCACCTAAAAATTGCAAAAAGCAGTAAAGGATTTGAGACCATATTGTTTTGCAGCAGGCCTTATATAAGGATAATATCGGCCGATGCCAAGTCAGGATATTTGAAACATTGCTGAAGAAGCAAGAAAATGAGAGTATTATAGCTATTTATAAGGCATTTACATTCATGGTTACGAGTAATATAAATAACAAACTCTATACCCACAATTCTTGTGATAAGGACAGTCAACTTCCAATTCCATCTATTGGGAACATATTCATCCAGACAATACCAAGTTATCATTTACAACATGACGATAAGTCAAGAAATTTTGAGAAATAGAGATCAAAGCTATCAGCATTACAACTAAGTTGTGTTAGACTACATCTATCCGCAATTTATCCTATATAATAATCTTGATATTCTTGCTGGATATATAAGTCTAATTCCTAATCATTCAGATGGCAAGAACCAAATGCACTTACCCTCTCCTTCTCAATCTTCAAATCTTGGAGCTCCCTTTGAGAAGACTCTTTCAGCTGTTGTTCCTCTACAGAGAGCAACATAGAAAGATATGTTATTTGGGAAAGAATAATAAATGGGAACAATGCAGTAGAGACAAAGAGCAAATGAACGTCACAATTTACTTTGTAACTTTATCTGTATGGTTGATGCCTTCTCGCGCTCACTATCAAGTTGAGCCTTTAGTTGTTTTATTTCAGACTCATGACTAGCCTGTATTGCCGCCAATGATCCAGCTTCATCGATCAAATTGTTATGTTCCTAAATTTGTGTAAAAAACAACCTTTAAGTATGTGCACATATAATAGAAGATAAACAACAATATAATGGAAATGTTCAAAGCACAGTGTGAAGGTATTATTAAAATACGAGAAGTAGCTAAATTTACCCATGCATAATGACATAGCAAGCACCCTCGAACAACATAAGAAACAAGAAACGTAAGCAGGAAACTATTTTATACCAGGGAATGAGAGCTATGATACTCATATATGACAATAGTAAGGGAGAGCAAGCATTATGACTAAGTATCCACAAAAGACAGACAAGCATGGGATAGTGAGAGTAAGCATCACCTGATTCCTAAGGGTTTATAATAACTACTGCCAAACATAGGGAAACCATATGCATCAAGAACCTATATGAGCATGCTCACGGAATTTAAAGATACAGAGAGTAGATTTTTCACTCGCTTATCATTACCAACGTATTGACAAGCACCCATGAACTTACCAGGTAGAAAAAGAGAGAACTAGAACAAATACCTTATCAGTCATTGGCGAATTTGCAATTATCTGTGTTGTAGCATCAACAGCCTGCATACTGCCATTACTGAGTCCATCTTGCTTGGTTATGGAACTTTTCCCTGAATGGCTTCCTGAGCGAGAATTCCCTTGAGATGTATTCCTCTGTAACCTGCCAGGTGAACGATCCACAGGGATCTGTGAAGACGCATCTTAAGTGAGAAACAACAAGCTATATGAAGATAAGTGTAGCAAGACATCTAACTATGACATAGAAAAAACAATTAGATCCCAACTGAATCTATAAGTACCTCCTCATGTAGTTGACGTCC